>JANEYF010001894.1:0-63037 GCA_029963845.1 Rhamnusium bicolor
AATGAAATTTTTTTTTTAAAATTGGCGAAACACGTCGTCCTTGTTTCCAAGGGGGACATATATTAATGTAATACTTGTATACCTATCATCATCCCTCTACCCTACACGGCCACCCCTCAAAAAATTCAAATGGCAAAGGGGGTCGAGTGACACATCTTTTGAAAGGTCTTTCAATTCTCTACATAACTGTGTCTTTTTTAAAACTTTTATCAATTCGTTCCTGAGAAATAATTGTTTCATTACTTTTGGTTCGGGAAATAAAAATAAAAAGAAGCAGTTTAAATTATCATATGTATTGTTCAAAATAACCCACACTGACTTCCATACAGTAGTATAATCTGTCTTGAAATTTTGTACGAACATTTCTGAACACATCTGGAGTCAATAAACGGCATTCCTCGAACAATTCTTTCACGCAACTCTTCCAGCGATTATCCAAAAATTGCCGGACTGTTATAGCAAAATGTGGGGTGCCCCATCCTGTTGAAAAAACAGTTCGCCCTCTAAAAGATTTTCGTCTTCTGCTTCATGATACACCGGAAGCCTCAGCCACTTTCCTGATCGATTGAGTATTATCCATCTGCAAATGACCCAAAACTGCCACTTCGACTGCTTCATTCCTAATCGGTCGCTGAGGTTCATGCTTTTGTGTTTCCTACAGAACCTGTTTCCATAAATTTTGTCAATAATTGTAAAACATACTGAGAACCAACCTTTCTATCTGGGTGATTTCTATTGAATATACGCTCCGTAGCTCTAGCACAATTATCGTTTTTAAAATAAATGCTGATAATATCTATTCTCTACTGAAGGGTATAAGCCATTTTGAGAACTCACTCTGGTAAAATGTATATTTTATTTATTTTATTTTATTTTATGAATGCAGCTGCCCAGACAGATATGCATCCAATTACAGGGCAGGAAATATACAAAGAAATATGTGCACAGTACAGTGTAAACGACTTAATACTAAATGTTTTACAGATAAATAATTACTATTAAACTAAAAAGAGAATGCAATAATAATTTGTGAGAAGATAGATTAAACAGTGGTTTGGTATGAACTAGAGGTTTACTTAAGAGCGATACAAAATACATTGCTTTATACTATTAACACTACAATTAAAAATATCAAGGTTCGACTGATAGCTTAAGTAATTTGAGCACATATTGTGAATAGGCGACGATTTTAGTACATTTGTTCTTGGTGTAGCTAGGTAGAAGATGTCGTGTGAGCGAGTTTGAGAATATGGAACTTTGAAATGTATGGAACTAAGAATATCCGGGCAGTCAGTCTGACTTGTTAATAGTTTGTGTAAGAACAACACAGAAAAGTAGATCCTACGTGTTGCTAAGTCATTTAGATTAAATTTGGCTAGTAAGTCAGATTGTGGCGTGCCTCTGGAAGGATAAATTCCGTCAGCTTTGAATGAAAGATGTTTAACGTGCCTTCTCTGAACCCGTTCCAAATTAAGGATATGAATATTGTAATGTGGGTTCCAGACAATACCACCGTATTCCAGTTTTGGCCGTACAAAAGCATTGAACAGGAGAGAAAGTGTGGAAATATCTTTAAAATGCCATGAATTTCGCATAATAAAGCCTAGATTTCTGTAGGCATTAGCAGTTATGTGATCTATGTGGGCAGTAAAGGTTAGTTTTGAGTCAAAGATGACTCTGAGATCCTTGAATTGAGTGCATCTCGTAACTATTTCATTGCCTATTTTGTAGGAACATTTTATCGAGTTATTTCTCCTTGTAAAAGTCATCGCGTTACATTTTGATATATTTAAGGGTAATCTGTTATTTTCACACCATGAATTTATTTTTGAGAAGTCATGCTGTAATCGATGGCAATCTTCTTCGGAGTTAATAGATGCAAACAATTTTAGATCATCAGCATATAGGAGGACATTACTTTGTATATCTTGACAGATATCATTGATGAAGATTATAAATAATAGTGGGCCCAAAACAGAGCCCTGCGGAACTCCTGACGTCGCTAATACTTCAATAGATGAAAACCCATGATACTTCACGTTTAATGTTCTGTTGCCCAGATATGACTCAAAGAAGCTTAGAAAGTCAAGACTTAGACCAAAAGCTGACAACTTCTGTAATAGGAGCCCATGGTCTAATCTGTCAAATGCTTTAGACAAGTCTGTATAAATTATGTCTGTTTGACCACCATGATCCAGCGAATTTGCAATGGCATGTGTAACACATACCAAGTTGGTAATTGTAGATCTACCTGCCAAAAACCCGTGTTGATCATAAGAGATTTGAGATTTAGCATGAAAAGAGATTATATCGTATAAGACAATTTCAAAAAGTTTGCCAAAATTACATAGGATAACTATAGGTCTATAATTTTCAATATCAGTCTTATCACCTTTTTTG
The DNA here is from genome assembly GCA_029963845.1 of Rhamnusium bicolor. NCBI lineage: Eukaryota > Metazoa > Arthropoda > Insecta > Coleoptera > Cerambycidae > Rhamnusium > Rhamnusium bicolor. The sequence goes on from JANEYF010001894.1 coordinate 2,401, forward strand.
AAAACAGGACAGATTTTTGATTGAGTCCATATTCGGGGAAATGTAGTGGTTCGCAGTGCTAAATTAAAAATGATAGAGAGTGGTAAAGCAAAGATAGAGGCACAGTCTCTTAATAAGAAGGCTGGTATACCATCGGGACCCGTTGTGAGTTTATTTTTGAATTTTTTTAGTGCTTTTAAAACATCGTTTTCGGTAATGCTTGGAATATTAAGTTGGGGAACATTGCCTGTGGTTTCCTGTTCCATTAAGTTGTACGTGGATGATGTGATAAAGGACGATTGAAAGTATTGGGCAAATGCATCGATAATGCTCTGAGTGTCGTTTAATGAATTATTGTTGAAGCGCATCGAATTCGGTATACTGGTTGCATTTTTCATAGTATTAAGAAAAGACCAGAAGTTGCTCGGGTTAGTTTTAATGTTTGTTTCGGTGTATTGAATGTATCTTTTGTGAGCATGTTCAACGTCTCTTTTTATTTTGGAACGCAGAGCTTTGAATTGGTTGAGGTAGTGCTCCTCATTATTATCCTTATATAGATTCCATAGACGGGATTTCTGCTTAATATCTTTTATAATTGTTCCAGTGTACCATGGGGGATATGATGGATATTTTGGAGTTGTTTTAGGAACGCTTTGTGAGAAAAACAGAATTTAGTTTATTATAAAGTTGTGTGCAAGCTCCATTAACATTGTCAAAACCTGACAGACATGACCAGTCTATATTGCAAAGGTCATCATATAATTTATTGAAGTCTGCTTTTTTAAAATTAAATGATGGATTATTGTTGCCTGAATGTCTATTGTGATCAGATTTTAGGCTAAAGCTTAAATCTAGAGGTGGGTGATGAGGGTCTATGGGTACTAGATAGTTTTCTGAAAGATTAACCATTACCTGTGACCTGCTTAGGACTAGATCTAAGAGTCTACCATTTGAATTTAATACTTTGTTGTACTGGTTGAGGCCCAGGAATTCACAGAAATTAACAAGTGAACCAATAAGTCCGTTGGAAACTTACAGAGGTAAGTAGATAACTTACATAACTAGGAATGTTAAAGTCACCTAGTATAATTAGTATATCGATTTAAAATTGGTTGTGAACAATTTAATGTTCAAGGACTATCAAATGCTTATGAGTACTTTATTATTCTAAAACTAAACGGACAAGGAAAGTGTTTTTTGTCGAAAAAACTCATGTTGATTTGAGAGCATTAAAAAATGCAGTTTCTTTTATAAATTCCAATACCCAGTGCCGTGTATTTTAGATTTTTTAAACGATTTCGATTGTGTGTAATCATCAAAAATTAAATTATTTTCCTTAAGAACGAACCGATAAAAGTTAAAAAAATACACAGTTATGTAGGGAATTGAAAGACCTTTCAAAAGATGTATCACTCGACCCCCTTGCCGTTTGATTTTTTTGAGGGGGTGGCCGTGTAGGGTAGAGGGATGATGATAGGTATACAAGTATTACATTAAAATATGTCCCCCTTGGAAACAAGGTCGCCGTGTTTTACCAATTTTTCAAAAAAAAATTTATCTCCAAAGTTATTCAGGGTGACTACTTTTGGTTGGGACACCCTGTATAGAAAGATCTTATGATTCGTTGTTTAAAAAAGTAGGTATTCAGTAAATGAGCTGTTGAGGAATTTTTCATACAGTTTTTAAAACATCGAATTGAAGCTATATTTTTCTCACACATAAAACTATTTTTTATATATTGAAGGTCATTTAATTTAGCAGGTCATAATCATTATTTTTATTTTTAATATTATTTAAGAAATTTTAACACTAAATTTGGAAAGCGTCTGTATTAAAAAAACGAACGAAATCTAAGTAATTAAATATAAATATCAGTAAAATATCAAATTCATTAAGATTTATATGAGGTTATTAATATTTTAATGATGTTATTTATCGTCATTATAGCAGTTCGTAGAAATTCAGAATTACATAATTTTTTTTATTAAATGTTGTAATCGTCATGAGTAAAAGCGGATTTCACCGAGGCAAAATTTTGGAAACATGTTGCACAGAAGTCATGTTGAAACCAAATTCTACAAAAGGAAACATTTGGCATGCGACAATGTTTCAGGCAACACATGGCAACGTGTACTCCGTTTTATACAGGGTGGATCAATAGTGCGTTGGACTTCGATATCTCGAGTTCTACGATAGCTAGAAATAAAAATAAAATACAAGTAAACTAGATAAAAAAATCTAGTACTAGAAATTATTTTCAAATATACAGGGCGAGTCAAGACGAAATTACAGGATCAAGTGTCTTTTTTTTAAATGGAATGTTATGCATATCAGTACATTATTTGAAACCTCTTTCTAGAATCTATTCATTCCTACATTATTATTGATTATCTCCCAACCACTTGGATGTAAAGAATTTTTTTGTTGAGATAATGCCATCTACAGATGCATTTTGAAATAATCACCAAAGTCACAATTATGGGTTTTAAGAAAAACTTATGTGAATAATTACGAGACATCTAATTAAAGTTTTTGAATCATTTTTTCTTCCTAGAAATGTACAGGGCGGCCAAATTATTTTTCAATTAAGAACTTAAGAACTTTTTAAATTGAATTTTCTCAATTTTTTTCAAATGAAAAACCCTGTGTATTTTTCAATGATGTGAAGTAGAAATGAAAAACGAACATTTTTTGTAAGTACTTCCCTATGGCTAATTTTCCTTTTATTGAGCAATAAATACAAAATTCAAGAATAAAGTTAAAAAATAGAGGTTTTTTCAAATAATTCATTAGAAAAAAATTATAATAAATGCTCGACATGTTTATTGATATACATAGCATTCCATTAAAAAAAAGGCACTTGATCCTGTAATTTCGTCTTGGCTCGCCTTATATTTTCGTGCTTCCACAGTTATTTCAAATCGTGAGGAGTTAGTAGATTGTTTGTTTGTAATAACCTATAAATATTCTATAGGTGATAGTTTTGGGGCCTGTTGTAGAACTTTTCTGTACCAAACGATACCGGTCCGTGTTTCACTTGAGTGTCCAATATAAATTGGTATTATTGTTATGGTTAAAACTACCATACTAGGAATGAATTACCTTTCATGTGTACCCTTTCTATATCCCCGAGTCTTGTGGCTTATGTACAAAACTCTATACCGGGTAACAATTTGACAACTTGCACTCGCTGTATCTCCGAAAGTAATGAAGATGTCAAAACTGCCGGAACTGTTTCAGTGATATGAGGAGGGAACTCGAATAATGTAATAAACGATGCATCCTCACCCACCCCCTCAACGACAGCTACCACAACTCAAAAGTCTTAAATGGCAACCTCTCGCTTCTGATATCTCATTGAAAAGCACTTGAAAAATACTTTTAAATTGTCCAAAGATAATTTATTTTGGTCTAGTAGTTTGCAGTTAATTCATAGATATATGTGATTTAAATTTTGAAAAATTAGGAAAGATTTGGTTATTTACCTCGTGGCTAGCACAAAAAACACCAGACTTCGTTCGCACATTTTTTTATCATCAAAATAGTCGCGCTACCTGCCGCTTCCAAATATTTTGCTACACTTTGACAGGCACGCGCCTACTCAACTTTTTGTGTTAATTAAGAAAATGTAAACAAATCCTGCAAAGGACTGAGACAGCTGAATAACGTTGTAACTTACATTGTACACCTCCTTATTACCTACTTCTAATTAGGTAGTGGTTGCATGATCACTACACAAATCAGTAGATTGGCAGAGGAGGACCGTAGAATGCGCTCCAGGATCACTAGACCTAACTCCTCTGGACTTCTTTCTATACGGTCACTTAAAGTCAGTTATTGATAAAACCGAACCTTAAACAATTAATGAATTAAAGCAAAGAATTATTCAACAATGCTGGTCTGTTCCCAGAGAGGTATTGGAAATCTTGTCGGTATTTGTAGATGCTCAAAGGGAATTTACGAGTAAATTTGCTCTGTGTGGACGGAATTATGATATAAATAGTCACGTGTGTTGTGTGTGGTAAATATATGGGGGCAATTATTTTATTCCCTTTCGCCAAACCGCTCACAATTAATTTACACACACGACTGGAGTAAAGATTTGCTCGCTCAAACAAAGGTTTTATTTTATTTTTATAATTTTAGTAAACAGACGTATTTGCGCACAAATCATTCGTGCGCGCAAATATGCTCAAATGAATACACAGCTTAATATTTGAGGTCTAGCTTTTATTCCTCTAGTTTTTTTTAATATAAAGGACAAATCTATTTACCGAGAACCTCAATTAAGGTACATGTTTTTTAATAAAGTGTGACAATGATCTAACACTTTCTGGCTTATACAGGGTATTCAATATACTCCAAGATTTTATATCCATCAAATTTATCGTGTTGATTATAACAGATCGTGAGGCGCGAAAAATGTTTTAAAATACTTAGTGACTTAGTTATAAATAAATATTATAAAGAAAATAATACAGTCTCATATTTTAGTAAAAGAAATTCTATTTGCAAATTTTATTTTAGGCACGCTTTGATGAATATTTTTAGTAGATTAGTGTACCAAGTCATTCGTATATAAAAGCATTTAACGGTATTTTAAATTAAATAACAGTTAACCTATCATGAACATAATCGATATTTTTGTATAGATATATCTAACGAACCAGTAAATTTTTCTGACATATGTAAGTTTAAAATACTTACCTCTGACAAGACTTTTTTATGTAAATTCAGAATTTCAGGGTACATAAATTAGGTAAAAACTTGATTAAAATATATTGAAAAAAAATGCATTGCATATGTTTATTGAAAACTGTGAGAGTTCATGAGCAAAGCACAACCATATCTAGCGAAATTTCTCAGTTGAATTAGAAATTTAACGGAAAATGCTTCTGTAACATTAGCTGCTCCTTACTAATAATTTGACTTGTGTATTTTCGGATACTGCTATGAACAAAACAATAACATGACCTTAGCTCTAGAAGTAATAATGGATTTCACTCTGCCTTGCTTGTCGAATTTGCTGCTAATATGGAAAAGTATCGTTGATAAACAAAAAATATGCCAATTCATGTGGTATTTTTTAATTCGTCCACTTACCGCACTGCACTCAACAGAAACTACGTAATAACAATAAATGAAATAAAAAAACTCTAAGCTAGTCGTAAGTGCAACAGCTGTCAATTGTAATCGTTAGCAGACTGAAGAGAACGATGAGGTAACTAACAGAAGATGGAGGCAGTCGCTGTCGTCAAGGTTATGCGTCGTTCTTCACATATTATATAATTCTCGGCCCCTCGTCGACGTGGGTTTTACATGCAAAAAATGTAATATGTTAGTAAACAAAATGTCAGAAACTACCATTGATCCATTTCTGAGATGTCGCCTCAAATTCCAACTCTACTAATATCTATCTATGTTATGGTTATTTTCAAACGTATGCTGGGCAATACTAGATTCATCTGTTGTTCCTTCCGTATTTGAATTCAGCTAGGCTGACATTTGTTTATAAGCCTAGTTATATTTTGTTCTGTAGTATATTTGACAATAATTATGTAATAGCAATTTCTTGGTTATATTCGTCATCTAGTGGGCAATGAGTTAAGTACAGATATAAACTATTTTTTATTCCTAATTAATTGGCAATAATATTTGAAGCTATCGTCTATTTTGGGTTAGGAATTGGGTGATAAATATAAATGGATATCATATTTATATCTATAGTTTGTAAATGTACCTTATATTAATGTCAAAATGATCATTTTATCATTGAGTTTGATTTAAATTCAGTGATACAACTATTAAAACAATAATTACAGCCAAGGCTTCTGGACTTAGTGCTAGGTTTGTAAAAGAAAACAGGCTGTTAGGACCGGTTGAACTATATCGTTGCGTTGCTTAACTTTGATCATTGTATATAATAATTGTTTCTAGAGTACATCCACGATTGAAATTTCATCGCAATGGTAAAATAACTTGAAGTAGAACATTTTAAAATTATTAAGGAAAAAGTTTTCTGTTTAATTGTGAAAACACGATTATTTATTTTTGTAAATAATAAATAATTGTTGACCTCAATCCCGCCTAAGCCGGAAGTAAAAAATGTAAATTACACTCAATCAAAATGAGTCTTTCTATATATTGAATGGATAAACACAATTTGTTTCATAACAATCGTTTATTTTTCTTCATCTAAGTTCAGTTAAACTGCTTTCCAGTTCAATAAAGACAAGAAATCTAATGAGGACTTGAAGTGATCATCCTGTGCATTTTATATATTTTTTTAAATAATCCAAGGACAACAATTTAAGCAAATTTAAGATGATTTCATAAAACGTTTACTTGTCACATGTTACAGAAAGGTTAATGCTGTGGTTAATGACATAATTTAGCCTCATCACAACAACATGGACACAATAATTTATTATTTAATGTTACTTTTTGACATTGGCCGGTAGCCTTTTCTAATTACTCATTTGTTTGGCATTTGGTCAAGACAGCTGTACTCACTTAGTAAATCAAAGCGATTATAATCGACAAAAATCTCTCAGCCCAAATATAATATTTGCATTAATTAATTCTAGTGGTGGCTAATTTAGGTTTAGTATTGGAGCACGAGACCCAAGCGATACGTTATGATTTGTTTTACTTAACAAATTTTCAAATTTCAAAAATATGCAGGCAGGACGCGGTCAATAGTTTATGTTGAGCAAATGATGTTTTACAAGAGTTTCTAGGATGTAATTTCAGCATGCACCGTATGGCTCTTTTTTGCAATATAAAAACTCGATTTGCATATGTTGAATATCCTCAGAAAATACTTCCATATCGAGTCGGAAATTCCAGGTTAGAAAAATAATATGCAGTAAGAGTATTTGCACTTGTTACGTGGTGTAATATTTTTGAAGCGAAACAATAACTTCAGTGGCGGTGATATGCATAAGCGGGTCTAAGCAATGCTTAGGGGCCGCGGACCTTGGGGGCCCGGTCGGGCCAGCCCGATCCTGTCCTACGGATAATGAAAAGACCGGTCAGCGCATTGAGGCGTTAACCAATCAATGCATGCAACGTCATATTAGACCTCGATTTATCTCACTTTCGGTGGCGCTCTTTCTACACATTGAAATGCCATTGGAAATAAAAGTGATATTTCCGTGAAAATAGCACTGAAAAAACTGAATCCAACACGTTGGGCAGGGCGATTGGCATCTGTTACTGCTGTAAAATTGCGTTATATGAATATCATCAAAGCACTGACAGAAATAATACTCAAGAGCAATAAAAGAGATGAGACTGATCAAGCAAAAAGCTTGAGAAAAAGCATGGAAACTTTTCCCTATGTATTACAATGTTTATTGCACAAAATTTTAACAGAAATAAATTTCTCATCAAAAATTTTGCAAAGAGAGAGAAAGAAAAAGAACTTAGATCTTAGTGAAGAAGTGAAAACGCTATCTTGTACCAAAAAAAAAATTATAAAATATCAGGTTGTCCTACGATACCTTTATGCGCGAAGGAAAAGATTTGGCAAGGAAATGGGGAATTGAACCATGTTTCCCGGAAAAACGACAACCAAAAGTTAAAGCACATTTTGATGAGCTGGCCTTTGATTACCGTTTTCAGAGTCAAGAAGAATCATTTAAAATCACTGTGTTTTTGTTCACATTAGACATTGTAATAGAACGGCTTAAGACTCGATTTGATAACGTTGAAAAATTCTCAAATAGTTTTGAATTTTTAGTACCAAAAAATATTTTGAAAATTCAAGAAGCTGAGATAGGTCGATGTTGTGATTCACTTCAGAAAAAGTATTCTGACGTCTTCAATCATAATCTCGCCATTCAGTTTGTTAACGTTGTGTCTTTATTGAAAGAGGATTTAGATGACGGTATGAGTGTTCGAGATTTGACAAATCTGTTGCTAAAAAAAATATAGTGTTCTCGAAAGCGATCTTGGTGAGGTTATTACTTTATTGCTTTTATTTTTGACTTTACCTGTAACAGTTGCGACTGCAGAAAGATCATTTAGTAAATTAAAAATAATCAAAAACTATTTAAGAAATTCCGCAAGCCAACATAGATTATATGATCTTTCAATTTTAGCAATTGAGCAAAAAGCAGCGTCTACTAAGGACATAAAAGACCTTGTCAAACAATTTGCTGTTAGTAAGGCCAGAAAGAGAGATTTTGATTTCTGACCTATCTGATTTTTTTATATTTTTATTTTGAGGTCTTTTATGACATGAGGATTTTATTATCTTTATTTTATTTTTTTGTGATATGACATATGTACTTTTACTTTGTTGTTATGACATGAGGATTTTATTTTATTTTTTTTGTGATATGTACTTTTACTGTGTTGTTATGACATGAGCATTTTCTTTTATTTTTGTTATATGTGAACATTGTATGTTCTGTGCAATATGTAATTGTAAATATACAATTCTTTAAAAAAATTAATACTTTTGTAAGGGGGGCCCATTTTTTTATGTTTGCTTAGGGGCCCCAGGTGCTTTTGCACCGCCACTGAATAACTTGCACAATTATTGCAATTATGTGAATCAAGTATTTTCCATTCTAGAGCTAGGTTTATATAAAAATTTCTAATATTTATGGGATATTACTTGTTGAATGGATTTGCTTTTACGTTTAATTAATAAGCTTGAAGCATATTTTTTTCTAACAGGATTAAATTGCATGTAGTATTGGAGCATGGAACCCAAGCGATATTTGAAAGCACGACTATCAGTACTGATTGAAGTTCTGCAAACAAAATTTTTAAAAAAATTTGAGAAAAAAGTGCGCAGCCTCCCCAGATTCCTTCTAGACCATTAGTAACGGCTTTGCAAACAATTTTTTTTTCGTAATCAGAAGGAAAATTTATCACCCTGCTTTTTTTTTTGATTTTCGAAAATTTTAATTTTTTTATAGTTATGACATTTTGAAATTTAATTTTTTTTCTACAAAACTTCTTCAATCAGTACTGATAGTCGTGAATTAAAATAATGCTTGAGTTCCATGCTCCAATATTGAGATATTGTATAACCTGAATCCACCAGCCGCCACTGGTTTTATCTTAGTGCATTAGGTACTAATTTTTTTTATTAAAATACTCAAATATAGAGTGTAAATTTGTGTTTAAATTGTCAAAAGCAACAGTGATTTGTTTTAGACTTTCAATAATGGAAATATCATCAGCAAAGGCACCATAAAATGTGGATAAATAGTTATCCAAATCGTTTGTATAAAGAATGAACAGTAGTGGACCTAAAACATTACCTTGGAATACACCAATATCACGAAGTGATTATTTAGATCAAGCACCTAAAAAATTTGCAATATGTTTTCTACTATTTAAATAAGATTTTACTTAAAAGTATATTACATGTACCTCATATACTATAACATTCAATATTTTTTTAAATAGTTATTTATGACACAAGTACGAAAAATGCAGTTTTTCGTATGATTACTGAAAGTTGCCAGACGAAGCGAAGCCGAGTCGTCAACCGTAATAGTACGAAAAACATTTTCGTCTGTATGTCACACATTATTTTTTATTCGATTGTAAGAAGAAAATAATAAATTTTCATTTCTTATATTTACTTAAATGGAAAAATCTGATCGAACTCGACCTTATGTCACTTTGACACAATCTAGTAATAATACCATAAACAAATGAAGTTTATAGTGGCCATTATTTTATTCATATTTGTTCACCGTCCGAAAAGTACTTTCCGTTCTAGACTAAAAGTACTTTTCGGTCGGGAAAAGCAGTCGTCTAGCAACCACAACAAAAAAGACTATATGTTATAAAAAAGAAGATTTTTTTGTCCAGAACCAAAAAACATCACTTTTCAATACAATCAAATAAAAAGAATATTATGATCTACGAGATTAAATTTTTTTGAAAGATTAATGAATAATAAATGCAATAGGGAACTTGCACATTTTTTTTTACTTCATAAAAATGTTCTACAATACTAAAAAATAAGATATGCAAAATATGACGCCTTAATTCCCAATAATAAATTTGTTATAAATTAATAAAGTTTCGCGCGAGAGCGAACCGTTTCAAACAGGTTCAAAAGCGCGGGAGTAGTCGTGACATCACACCATACAATTTACAAGTGACGACGGAGATCCCAGCACTCGACCGCTTGCTTTCAGACAAATTTTAAGTGTATACTTAAAATGGAAACAAAAAACTCCTTATTTTAAATATTGCATTGTACCGTTGTGTAAGAATACTACAATGAAAGTGCGAGATAAAGTATTTATAATATTGCCAGAAGATAAGATTCGTCGATCAAAATGGCTAAAAGCGTGTAGAAGAAATGAAAAAGACATTTCACAGAGCAGTAGGTCTCTACATGTGTGTGAAGATCATTTTAATGTAAGTACATTATTAAATACTATAGGTATGTCTATCTACTAGTTTTTCGCATGCGGGCCATAAAATATTCCGAATTCCGAATTATTGAATTTTAATTAGGGTAGGATTAAAGAAAGAATGTGTATACAATGTTAGAAAATAAGATTAGCAGATAGAATGTAATTTAGTGATACTAAGTAAAGGTAATTTCCTGGTGCGAAAGTAAACAGCTATTTATTATTATACTCTTCGCAAATACGATTACGAAGAGTATATTGCATTTGATCGGGACATTTCTAAAATCGTTAATATCGCTCGCAGAGAAAAAATCATTTCGTTCGTCATCGAATTCTGAACAACTTTCAAAATGTCCGTCCGTCTGTCCGTCCGTCACGTTTCTTGTAGGCACGATAACTAAAGAAAGAACAGTCCGATCGAATTGAAATTTGGGCTATAAGTTAGTGTTAGCTAGAGGAAGAAATCCGTTGTTTTTGAAAAAAATCAAATAGTAAATAAAAAAGTTATAGGACATTTTATTTAAAAATATGAATCTACAGAGGGTTGCAATTTTCAATGTGCTACTAAAATTGAAGTAATTTTCTATGGACACCAAAATGCTGTAAAATATACTACCACAAATTTCGCCTACGCAGTCGGCATCATCGGAAGATGAAAAAAAATTGAAAATTAAATATGTGATCAATATATTAGGTATTGTAAGAATGAATCTTAGTTTATACTATAAAATATACTGCCACGCGTTTCGCCAATACAGTCGGCACCATCGGGAGAGAAAATTAAATATGTAGTCAATACATTAGGTATTGTAAGAATGAAGTTTATAAGACAAACACAAGATTCTTTTCAAAAAACTGCGAAGTGTCCTACAGAATGTGCAACAATTATATAAAAGTTCAATAACACTACTGTCTGCGAAGAGTAAAATGTTTACCTCTAGTATATATAGTATATTGCAAATACCTTTCCCTTGCCCTTTAATTTATTCTATTCAAATCTTACATTTATCTATTATGTGAATGATAACACGACACAATCACTTATTTCCCTTGCCCCAAAACATAGTACGAAAATACCTACGATAGGTAATTATACATTTGCGCAACATTCCTTACACTTTACGGGTGTGTAAAAAAAAACGCGAAAAATATAGAAGTGGCTGTTGTAAAGAATTACCCTAAATTCATAAGACTAAGTCTGCTAAAAATGCTTAGTTGCGACTAAGCATTTTGTAGTTATTTCTTTTTATTCCGTGATCAAGTCATAACTATTTTATGTTTATAAATTATTACTAAAAGCTAAAAAAATACATACTTCTCTGCCTTGACCCCGCGGACCTCTCCAAGGGAAAAACTTTCACTATTTTGTATAAAAGATGCCACCATAAACATATCCACTTTAGGCAAATTATCAGATTGGCCCTTTGAAAAAACCTTGATCAGTTATTATAAAATATCTGTACAACTACAATAAGTGGTACTATAAAACACAATTATATATTTATATCAGAACAGTCACTAACAAATCAACCACAGTCTAATAACACCATATTGTACATATGTTTATATAGAATGTCATACTTTGTTAATTTGTTTGTATTATTATTTTTGAAGTATTTTATGAATGAATTGATTTTTAGTTTTCTTTTTTCTGTATATATGTATATATTAATATAAATCTTACTCTGTACCCCATACAAGTTGTAAATAATCTACTTAATTGTGAATAAAGATTTTAAATTGGAATTGGAATTGGTAAACATCTGATTGTGTTGCTTCCCGGCGCGACGACTACCGAATATGTGTATGGTGTGACGTCACAGTCAATAGTAGCTCGTTTCGGGCCACTTCAATTTTATCGCTGTTTAGATCCTTCATACTGATCGCGTGGAATTAGAAATCTTATTTTTTTGTGAAGTACACGTTTTATTACGTCACGCTATGTTTTTTAGTATTATTTTTATTTTTTAAAATTATAGGCAAGTTCCCTATTATCTTACTTTCTTGCTCTAAATTTTTATGAACAAAATTCAAAATACTTGTGATCTTTGTAATAGTTGAACGATATTCTCTAAATCCAAGCTGGTTTGATCATAAGATGTTGCAAGATTCCAAAAAATGCTTCTAAAATAACATCAAGGTAGATTTTTTTTTTTTTTTTTTTTTTTAGTTTTTGCAAGTATATATTTCAGATTAGTAATGTATATTACCATAATATTACAAAGTGTTCTAATATATTTTGCTATGTATAAATAATGGATGGTCAGTAGATATGTCAATATAATAATTTTATATTTGTTAATTTGCTGGTGTGTTTTTGAAAATAATTTAAGAAAGTTATCGTGTTGCAGTGAGTTGTGTAATAGTGTAATATAGGTAATAATTATTTCATATCTGTTTATTTGCTGGTGTGTTTTTGAAAATAATTTAATAAGGTATTTGATGTAAAAATGTTTCGACCGTGGGATGCCTCTACGTCTGCATCTTATTGTGTTTGTGAAAATGAAAGTGATAGTGATTACAGTGATAAAGAAAATCAAAGTTCATTAGTGTTTTCAGTAAGAAAAAAATCCGTTACATTTGAACGAGCAAGCGAAACACATTTGCCTTAATATTTACAATAATCTTTTAAAGCGACGAGTTCATGACCCTAATTTGTATGATTTGAATGTACTAGGTGAAACAGCATCTCTGACTAACGTTCCCTGCCCCACAATACACAAACTGGTGAAAGAAGGTGCCCTCCCAAGAAAACAAAGATCCGACGCTGGACAATTGAAAACTCTGGACCCATCATCAGCAAAACTTTTAAGAACTTTAGTTTACGACGCGTATCAGAAAAATGAAATCTCAACTATTGACGTGGTAGACAGAAAATTAAAAGAAATAGATTATGGTCTAAAATTGACTGTTAGGTGTTTGTTCGGGATATTTATTAGTAAACAAATTGCACACCTTAAATTGCGTTCGAGTCTGATTGCCATAACCAATCATTATTAAAATTTCAATTCTTTGAATTTTAGTTAACTGCATAGTAATATTGGTTTCTTGTTGCCCAAAATTATTCAATTTTAAAGATAGCTACTTAATTGATATTTTATTATGAAGCCAGACCTGTATTTCTACTTTGATTGATACGTTAATCAATTCGAAAAGTAAGTAAAACATACCTACTGAATATAAAATTTTTATACAAAGTAGTTCGTATGCTGTGGATTAAGGAAAAATAGACAAAATTGATAATACACCCTGTATCTTGGTAACGAGGGTTGTTAGAGAGTTGAAGCCACTTAGGTGTCTCAAATCCACAGTTAACGCATGTACATTTCCCTATGAAACAACCTGTAAATAGTAATCCTGATATTTTACTATTTTAATTCAATTTCTTTGTTCTCATGCATTTCCATTTGAAGTTTTTACCGGAAACGACTTATTTAATGCAATCGCCAGTCTTTGTGTATTTATTTAAATTAACGTTATGCAGTAGGTAAAATAAAACATACTGTTTATTACACTGTTTAACGATTATAATTTAGCTGTTCACAATTTATTGACAATCATAATCATAACTACAAGAATATTACAATAAATTCTACTATTGACCTACATAATAGTTATTAAAATTATAGATTTCGAAATTTTATGGAGCCTATAAACAAATTAATTACATATTAATTTGCGGAGAACAATATAAAGTTAAAATAATTTAACAGTATTACCTCTGACACCATTTGAATATTGTTTATAGTTTATAGTCCGTAATAAAATCTATCATTGTTGTTACGCTGGCATTTACTTTCCCATTTCATTTTTAATTGAGTTTGTTAGTCTTGGAACTGGAATATACACCTAAAAAAATTGGGGTGTTGGTATTTTCATGACTTTCAAAATTCATGTTATAATAACTATTAGCTCATTCGTTCGGCTATTGTACTAAAGTAAACTTTATGTTGAAAGTAGTGTACAAGGTGACCGTTTAGATGGCGCACTCTACTTTTTTTTTTGAGTAAAAAAATACATAAAAGTTCAGAAATTAGGGTTATAGTTTTTTCCTCATGAAAACATTTAATTAATCACCTGAAGGGCTCTCACGCAAAAATCACTTGTTTTAATTTTTAATAAATAGCTTTTTCTTAAATCAGTACAAATAGTAACTTTTTTTAACAAAATTTAAGTAATATGGTCCCTAATCTCACTATTTTAACTTGCCGTGTAATTAAAAATTTATCATGAACTTACCTCAAACATCAACATTTTCTTTTGGATATACTCAGTTTTGGTTGAATACCTTAGACATCTTGAGTTTTGATTTAAAAAACAATATGGATATATTATTAACTTTTGGTTGAATAAATTTTTTTAAATAGTTATTAAAAATAAACTACAGAGCTTGGAAGAAAGGCTCAAAAATACAAAAATGAAAGAACCCATTTAAACGTGAAATCCTGGTTCCTCGTCAAGGAAATTGCAGGGTTCCTCTTCTTCATACTCCTCATATAGTACGATATTTTGAAGCTTCTGAAAAATTGCTTAAATATTGCATAAAATAATTAACAGAATTCTACGGTAGGATACCCTTAAAACAACACATTATTTCAGCTATTGGACCGTAGATGGCGATAGATTTCAAAATTACAAAAATACGTTTTGAAGATACCTACCCAGTTTCTTACTTCCGGTTTAGACGGAAATGACGTCACAATTGCTTATTTCTTCAGAAATCGAAAAATAAATGGTTTCAAATTTACATGGAGAATCTTTTTCTGAATTCAACATATCTAATACAAAGATAGACCAGCCGGTAGATACATAAAAAATTGTTTCACATAGGTATAGGGATTTCTTAAACAATAAATTGTTAATGTATCTACGTTCCAATAGGTTTTTGTAAAAACAACTTCTGCTACTAAGCGTTCAACGCTTAATACGTTTAAATTATTTACAATTAAGTTTCTTTATATATATATATATATATATATATATATATATATATATATATATATATATATATATATATTAAATATGATTTGAAGGAAACAACTACTCAGCGGGCAAATACCCCGACCTGCATTGAATTACACCTTCAAATCATGATAGATCGATAGCCAATATCATTTGTCAATTCCTAACCAGACATAGATCGATTTCGAACTTATTTGTTCTCTTCAGTATGCCATAGGTTATGGAACAGACAAATGATAGTGGCCAACCTGCTAGTTATATGCTAACTATGGTGAAGTGAATAGTGGTGAGAGGTATGAAACTTCTCATATGGTCTGAATGCTACTATCCGACCGACATCCTAGATGTCTCTGTGGCGGATAGCGACTTGCATCACAGCAAGTACCGAGAGCGGCGACCCCTAGCCCAGGTGGACTAAACTAATGTTATTAAATATGATTTGAAGGAAACAACTACTCAGCGGGCAAATACCCCGACCTGCATTGAATTACACCTTCAAATCATGATAGATCGATAACCAATATCATTTGTCAATTCCTAACCAGACATAGATCGATTTCGAACTTATTTGTTCTCTTCAGTATGCCATAGGTTATGGAACAGACAAATGATAGTGGCCAACCTGCTGGTTATATACTAACTATGGTGAAGTGAATAGTGGTGAGAGGTATGAAACTTCTCATATGGTCTGAATGCTACTATCCGACCGACATCCTAGATGTCTCTGTGGCGGATAGCGACTTGCATCACAGCAAGTACCGAGAGCGGCGACCCCTAGCCCAGGTGGACTAAACTAATGTTATTAAATATGATTTGAAGGAAACAACTACTCAGCGGGCAAATACCCCGACCTGCATTGAATTGACATCTAGGATGTCGGATGCTATGATGGAACAAATCATAAATTTTCAATGATACTAAAAACATATTTTTGGAAATTTATTAAAAAAATCATTTAGCGCGCAAACACCACATCCGTAGAATGTCCACCATCTGCTTCTATACATTGCTGCAATCTGCTTTTGAAATTCAGGATAACGTGTTGAAGTAAAAGTTTGTTATCATAAATCAGGTTTAACTCTTCACGAATCATGTATTTGAGTTCTTGAATTGTGTGAGGACGTGTCTGTTAAACTCTTGACCTCAAAAAGCTCCAAGGAAAAAACCAGGAGCTGTTAAATCGGGTAATCTTACCGGTCATGTAATGTCACCAACTTTTGAAACTAGACGATGAGGAAACATGCGACGTAAAACATCGGTAGTCTGCATTGCTGTATAAGCAGTGGCACCATCTTGTTGAAACCATGCATTATTTCATCTTATTCGTTGCAGCTTCATATTCACAAATGTTTCCAACATCTCACCATAGCGATCAGAATTGACTGTAATGGCATGGTCATTTCCTCGAAAAAGTATGGTTCAATTAATCCAAAACACCACACTCCACACCATACCGTCACCATTTGATCATGAAGAGGTTTCTATGTGTAGATCTCTTGGATTGTGTTGTGCCTAGTATCTGAATATAGTTCTGAGAAAAGTTTACCGTCAACCTAGAAGTGATATTCGCAGCGTTACTGATAAGTGCGCGTTACGAACATAAATTGCGAACCATGGTCGGTGCCGTCCTTTGCCGATAAAGGTCACGAACCTTTAAGCTAGGCTAATCCTTAAATGGCTATTGGGTTATAGATAAACACCAGTTTAACCTCATTTACAACTTTAATTTGGGCTCTCAGGAAATTCAGCTGACTGGCTGTATCAGCACAAGGCATATTTGCTTCCATGGTGATGGGATCATTCGAATGAAAATAATCAAAGTATTGCATAAGTGCTTAACTAAGGATCTTATAAGGATCGTATTTCGAGCCACTAAAAGACTGTGTTGATGCATTGGTATGGATATATGACAGAGAATAAAGGAAATAGAGCTTTCTTTAATTACAAACAATTAAGTAGAAGAAAAAATTATTAGACGTGTAAAATATTTTATTTTGTCGTATTATGTAGGTCTCGTGTTATTTTATTTCATGTTACATCTCATATCTCGTCCCGCTGAGTTGTCCGTTACGATGACTATATAATTAATTTGTGAATATTCCTTATCAACATATTAAGCTGCATGAGGTGCACGTTGCTCGGTGAGGTATCTACGAGACTAACGAATCATCCGAATGATGAAAATTCGAATGATCATTCGATTATTAAAAACATTTGTGTATGAAATAATCAATTTTTGAAATTGTTAGATTATGCCCATTACTATCGCACACAAGTTCATCTGTGGCTCGTTCCATTGCCTTGTACAATCCTTTTCCCTCCTGCGCTATCAGTAACTTGTACCAACTGCAGAAGTGAATACGCGCTCCTAAAGTTGTTATTCGCTATGATCAAGTACTACTTTCATGAATATATTCCAGCCCTAAGATTCCTCCCGCACTCGTGTACACGTGTTAGATGTCAAATTATGGACTAAATTGACTTTGGGATCTGCAGAATATCTTGTTAACACATATTATCTGGTACAGTTGAATGTAAAATTACTCTGTGTCCTATGGGCAAGCATGTGGTGGACTGGTTCTAGGTTCAATGATTGGAAACGGTATTTTATTTGTTTCTGCCTGTTTCTAAAGGTTTTTTTCCCTCTTAATACCAAATAATCCGAAACAAATGTCTATACTTGTTGCGATGAGAGTCTGTTATTAGTTGCAGATCTAGAATGTGAATTATTATTATTATTATTAATATTATTGCTATTATTACTGTTTAGTCCTGGTTTAAGCTGACATTGGTGTTATATGCCTTATTTTCAATTGTATATAATCTCTTACTGAACAAAGGCTTTTTAGGTATTTCATGGCTCCTATTATTTTGTATGTAAGCTAGGTGTTTTTATTAATACACAATAAAATGTTATTAGAATTATATAACAGTTTATTCACTCACCCAGCTCTCTGGTACCTGTATTATAAATACAATTTATATTATGAATGTTAATGTAATGAAAAAATATTATAATCAATATCTATTCTCCAGTATACGATATTATATAATTAATACTGATTACGCAGTTTTAAATAAGAAGAATTGGAAAAAATATATCCAATTTGAGGTAATTTAGAATGTCATATTCAATATTAATATTAAGTGGTTTCAATACCAAGTGTTTTGATAAATCGCATTAAAACTCTCATAAATTTAAATATTTAAAATAAAAAAGAACTGTTCTTAATTCTTTTCAAAATTAATGTTTCATCCATTTTTGTTCTACTTTTTGGTTTGAGCCAATGCTGGACAGATCCTACCGAGGCCTCCGTACCTCACAGAAATCGCGCCAGCAAATTTACAGGCCACATCCCGCAGAGTTAGTGGGTGTAAATCCCAGAATCATGTGCCCTTAGCAGACGTATAGAACTTAGAATGGCTGATTTTTAATAGGCCGGTATTATTTTCAATTCCGAGAGCAATGTAGGCTTTATGCCTCACAGTATACTGATTATTAGGACGACCATCTTGACCGAGTAGCTTGGGTACAACACTTGAAATGTATACCGAAGTGAAAGAGCAAAAAAAGGAGCTGGAAAAAGCCTTCGACTTACCTACTTACTTCTTGACTGTAACCTGTAATTATTATTATGGGTACAAAAAGCTTAAGCTTCAGTATAGCGGATAGTCAAAACCGCAACCCGTAAGGAAAAAAACCTGTTATTATGCATATTATTAAAAGGCACTGAATTGCATCATGAATAATTGAATAATTGGATTTTAATGTTAAATTCGCTACTGTACGTGCATGAGGGGATAAGTCTTATGTCCATACATAAAATTTATCCCCATATTCACGCACAGTAGCGATTGTAATTAGATTGTGAGACTTTATCACTGTGTCTTCGCCGAGGCGACGTTTTTATATATTTAAATTTTGTACTATTATGATGACATCCATCTTGTGAACGTGAACACTGAATCATGCTTGTAGAAACATGCTCTTTTCACTAACATTCCACACTATTGCGCTATATGTTTTCTAAGAATCAAGCAGTATTTTCTAAGAACCACGCATCCGTGGGTGCGCGACATGCATAGCGCAATAGCATAAGAAAAATTGAGGGGTTAGTGGAAACGCCATATTTCTACAATGTGTAATTTAATGGTCACGTTCACAAAATGGACATCATAACAGCACAAAGCGTACCTTTATTTCGGGGCTTTTAAGAAGTCACACTGACGACGCAAAGCTGAAGAAGTACGCGTCTGTGAAAACTTTAAAGTCTTGAAGTGATTTTTGCATTGGTGAATACTTTTGTTTTATTTATTTTCGATTTTACTGAGCAGAATAGTTATAATTAAAAATAATATTATTGAGACAGTCGTACTGAACATAATGTGCATACTATCTTCTTAATAATCCAATGATCAGCTTTTGGTAAATGACACGGAAAGTAGTTATTTAAAGAGATGTATGTTATACTTATCTGTGGTAAGTTTTTTGTAAAAGTTAGAAAATAATAAAAAAAAATTTGTCGTTATTATATTGCCATTTCATTTCTTCATTTGATTAGAGCTTTTACCAAGAAGAATACCTAACTTGTTTCAAAACGTAAATGTATAAAATTCATTCGTTCCACTGTTGCAATTTCGCACTGTTGCACTATGCGCGCGCCGAGCACCCACGGATGTGTGATAATATAATAAAAAACCGAAAATTCGTATATAATAAAAAGTGAGAAGCTTATGAATTATTTATCTAATCTATACGACTATACTATACTGTACTATACAGAATGTGGTGTAAACATTTGATAGTCGAAAAAGGACTATATCAGGCTAACTGGCATGGATTGCTCAGGGGAACGAGTAGCTCCAATAAATATGGCATTTCTTCGTATACACCCTACGAGTGCCTCAGGTGGTAATATAATATTCGTAATACCACGTTATGTTGGTGGATATAAGCTGAAATATCATATATGGGGCATGTAGAAACTAAGTACATGAGCGATTCCGCTGCCTGGCGACATGCCCTGTAGTTGGTAACCTTTACACTCCAAAATACTCCCGAAAGAACAGGAGCCGGAGTACATAGCTAGAGACCAAGGGTGAGGATATCCGCCTAGGTACTAATGTAACTATTTTTCAGGCATAGGTTCATGCCATTGAACTGTGTGTGCAGAGGCTGGAATATATGCATCTTACACGCAGATCAATACAAATTTTCTCAGATAGCCAAAGCTATAAAAGCTCTTGGCTCCTACCGGTGTAGCTCCAAAACGGTATGGACCTGTCAGAAGACTCTAAATCATTTGAGCAAAAAGATCAAAGTGACTCTGGTCTAGATACCTGGCCACGCTGGTATGGAAGGTAACGAAATAGTCGACTCCTTGGCCAGAGAAGGAGCGGGATGACGAATCATCGTACCAAAACCGATACTTGGCATATCTTCAACTACTGCTAAAATGGCTATTTCAACCTAGGCTGAAAGGAAAACTCTCCAATATTGGCAAGAGTTACCAGGATTAGTTCATTCGGAGGCGTTTATAAAATACCCTTTGAAATCAAGAGCTAAAAAACTTTTAGAGTTAAACAGGGTAAACCTGAAAACTCTAACAGGCCTATATACCAGGCATTGCTGACTAAACTATTATCTGCATAAACTTGGCCTAGCGGAAAACACCGAGTGCCGTCTATGCCTGGAGAATGATGAGAGGGTAGACCACATCTTATGCACCTGTCCTGCTGTGGAGAGGACCCGATTTTCAATATTTGGCAAAGGGTAACTGCTGCCAGAGGATCTAGACACATTCTCACCTAATAAAGTTATCAGTTTCATTAAGAGACTGACTTATTGGGTGAAATATAACTAGGAGTCAGAAAGGCCTGCTATTGCCGCCCTCACAGAAAACCTAACCTCTACATTCCACACACGACTACGGTAGATAGATCAGGGTGTGGATGACACCATTCTGACAGGCCACTATGGATCTCTCAGTCTCCTTATCTGTTATTATTATAATTATTATTATTAATTTGGAAATTTAAAGATTCGAAATTTAATGTCAATATTGACCAACTTTATGTACTATATGGTTTTATTTGAACGAAATGAAACAAAATTATTACAATTAAACTTTATGAATAAGGAACTAAGTATAAGCAATGAGATATATTACCGATTCGATTTCTTGTTGAATATTTTCTACATTCAACCTACCCTTTCCAAGATCAACATATGTACATAAGGAAGGACCATGGCGTCCTCGATTTCTCTCTTGCATGCACTAGTATTTCAGACTCGTATCTAGTGGCAGATGGTCACAGACGATCATGACATCATGCAGTGTGAAGTAATATACAAAATATACGTATCTTTTAAAGGGCAAGGACCATGTTTTTCCTGCGTGACGGCGCATGATCGTCTGTGACCATCTGGCGTTAGACGTAGATGTAAAGGGTGTTTCAATAAGAGCGCAATATTACAAGGTTCAATAAAACATGGTTTTCGGCAGCAAAGTATTAAAATATTTATTGGTTATAATGTAGACATCTGGGAGTTATGTATGGAACAACAAATCTGGTAAATGGCCGCCACGGCCTTGGTGGCACATACGTACTCTTTTGACGAAATTTTGAATAACGGTGTCGCATACATTGGCGGTATTTCGTTGATATGGCGTCTAATATAGGCCTTCAATGCTTCGGTAGTCGCGGGCTTGTTGGCTTAAACCTGGGACTTTAGATGACCCCACAGCCAAATGTCCAAAGGTGTTAAATCGCAAGAGCGTGGCGGCCAATTCTGGTCACCAAACCGAGAGATGATACGACCAGGAAAAGACTCGTGCAAGACCGTCAATGTTTCACGGGCGGTATGACAAGTGGCACCGTCCTCCTGAAATCACATGTTGTCGAGAGCAATATCTTCCAATTGAGGCACAAAAAACTGGGTTATCATAGCACGATAACGTTCGCCATTCACCGTTACTGCATTACCTGCCTCGTCTTCGAAGAAAAACGGCCCAATGATTCCTCCAGACGACAATGCACATCAAACAGTTACACGTTTTGGATGCATTGCTTTCTCATGAATCATTCGTGGATTTTCTGTGCCCCAAATGCGACAGTTTTGCCTATTAACGAAGCCATCGAGGTGAAAATGGGCCTCATCACTGAAAATGATTATGTCCGCAAAATCGGCATTCACTTCTTGTTGTTCAAGGATCCAATAGGTGAACTCTCTTAGCTGTGCATGGTCAGTTGGCAGAAGTTGTTAAGTCAATTGGATTTTGTAATCATGGAGATGCAAATCTTTAGTGAGAATATGCTGAAGAGTGGCTGTTGTAACGTTCAATTCTTGTGCACGATAATGAAACGACGTCCTTGGACTCTCGGTTATGCTCTAGCGAACTGCTGTGATATTTTATTCTGAACGACCTCTACGAGCTCGTGTTATGTGTTTTGCATCAACTGAACCAGCACTTTCAAATTCTTCGATTATTCTTTTCACAGTAGATGGATGAGGAACATTATTTTGACCGAAAATTGGAGGCACTTTACGAATCGTGGCAATCACTTTTACCATTTTTATAATAATGCTTAACAATCAGTGTTGTTCTATCGTGTAATGCTCAATGCTTACTAACTCCCGTGTGTCTCGTATCGACCTGGCATGACATAATCTTGTGACATCATGAAAGCCAAACTGGCGCGCAATTCAAATCTTGCGCTCTTATTGAAACACCTTTTACTTTAGTCAGTCCCATTAATGACGTAGTACAAAAATAAAAATACGAAAATCTAGACTATCTAGACTGTCAAGTTTCACGCTCCACATATTTTACAGAAACTAAAAAACTTTGAAAGAGGAAAGAGATTTCATTTTTGCAACGTTAGGGAATTATTATTTTTTTTGTTTTATTTTAGTTTTCAAAAAATATCCTCTGATGGTCCTTTCACATAAAGTCACATGCATAGAGGTTTATTATTCCAGTATAATACTAGGTAGCTGTTTTTATTAGATACTAAGTTTAGAACAATTTTTCATGCGGTAGCAAGTCCCAAGAAAAAAAGAAAAATTAAAATAATTCATTTATAAACACCTTGGAGGATAAGTTCAGCATACAAATTGGCGATTTTTACTCCTATGCACCTTTGTGGTGTAACAGACTAACATTTCTGCAAAAAAACATAAGCCCGCGCCGGCACGATCGGGGGTTGAAGCTCATGCCCGTATACTGTTGAAATTGAACTTTTTAATTAATTAATTTTACATTTTTTCTCTAATATTCAACTAGACACGATATCCAAGACATATACAGGAAAGATTAATTGACAGCCAATTAATTATGTGAAACTTACTCGTTGAAAATTATAATTACATTCTATATATAGTATATTACTATAAATAATGCATAAATAAACTGAATTTGATTAAATAACATAATTACTGAAACGTTATGCAACTGCAACATGTATCAATTAGAAACAGATACAGGGGGAACTAAACGGAGACATGTTATTTATGGCGACATAATGATATTACAAAAAATGAAGAAAACAATTTCTCTAATCTTTATATCTACCACTACTTAATAAAATTAAGCTTCCAATTCGCTGAATTATTCACTGGAAGGAATAATATGTTGGTGCAGAGATAATTAAATAATAAATATCAGACGACGAATATTTATTGAGTTTCAAATGCAGTTCCCACGTGCCTATTATACTACTGTTATGAAATAAATAATAAGTGTAATTTTATGTAAAGTGAAACAGACAATAAACATTTTATGACCGAACTGTTAAGTGTGTGTAATGTAATGAAAGAAAATGATAAGTGTAAAAAATTTGCGAATGATTTTTACTTTTATTTGTATTTTCTCACTTCGTAGGTTGTACTTCCACTAAATTACACATTTCTAGACAGATTGTACTTTTTTACACAAGACATGTATCGTGACAATAGAAAATGGTATAGGTCCTTGACTCTTTGTTTATAAAATTGTCTGATAAATTATTGAGCAATACAGGAATCCAGATTCTGCAAGCAAGATAATTTGAGACCTACTATTTTTCAAAGATACTACGCTTTATGACCGAACTGTTAAGTGTGTGTATTGTAATGGAAGAAAATGATAAGTGTAAAAAATTTGCGAATGATTTTTTCTTTCATTTTTATTTTCTCACGTCGTAGGTTGTACTTCCACTCAATTACACATTTCTAGACAGATTGTATGTTTATATTATCACAAGACATGTATCGTGACACTAGGAAATGGTATAGGTTCTTGACTCTTTGTTTATAAAAATATCTCATAATTTATTGAGAAATCCAGATTCTGCAAGCAAGATGATTTGAGACCTACTATTTTTTAAAGATACTATTCCTTAATGACAGTATTAACAATTTTTGTACTAATTTTCATTTCTTAATCGTTTATTGTTTAATATCTCCTGTTTTATCATTTTCACTATTAGCAGGTTGAGTGCCAAGTGATGGCAATGTGGTCTCGCACATGATTTTGCTTTACCGGCCGCGTGAGACAAATGTGGACTCTCAAGTACTTGTGTGACATTTGGCTGCATAAGTCGACTATGGTCTCACGTAACTGTGTAAAACATATGGGATCATATAATGCATGGCCTGTCGGTCCTGAAACGTTATTTGGCCTGTGCACTGGCGAGACCAGAGTGTCACCACGCGGCCGAGAAATTAATTTCAAATATTTAATTTTTTTAAAACAGGCAAATGATAAACTTAATACTTTTATTTGTTAAAAATTAAAATAAACCACTCACATAACAAATATAAAAAATTAAAATAAGCTTGATTTTTACAAAATCAATATAAATGATTCACTTGGTCGTTTTATGGACAACAAAAAAACAATGTAAACAAAAGTGCTTCCCACAAGCTTCGCATTTATTATTGTCAGCACTCTCTGACATGTTAGAACATGAAGAATCCGTGGTGACACATTGGTCTTACATGGCATTTTAGGACAAATAGCCAAATTGATGGCCGCGTGAGGCCAATGTAGCATCACAAAAAAAAATGAAATTTTAGGTAGTTTAGATTATTTTTTCTTATCACAAACCACTGTTTGTGTGTTAGGACTCTATTATCTAAGTGTTTTAGCAAAAAGAAACGAATGGCCTGTGGGATCCAACTTTTTTATTTTAAGGTGGCACTCAACCTGTTAGTAGAGTATAAGACCCATCCTACAAGCTTTGAACTGTTTAAAATGTTTTGGCTATTGGAAATCAATAAATGACCCCTACGAATCAAATTTGTCCTGGTCGTATAAAAGTCGTTTGGTGCTAGGAAGGAGTAGGGGTGAAAATACAAAGAAGGAAAAAAAACAATTTTTACACATTTTTGATCCGTAAAAAAATCCTACGTTAAACCTCTCAGTTTTATATCATTGCCGTTATTATAAATGTGTATAATCGATTTATAAACAAATTGAATGAGTTTATATGGGCGTATTGAAACTTTAATGATGTTTTACTCAAAACATCTATTAAGTGAAATATATATTTTTATTTAAGTCGTGATGTCTCACAAACTTTCAAGTTTATCACAACAATATCTAAAACAGCTATTCGCAATTTGACGACGTTTGCCGGTAACCTGAATACTGAATAAACACGGCATAGATCTTGCTGTGCGTGCTTACATTGTGTTGTCCTATGGGAGTTCATATAGGCCAGTTGGGAACCGTGGCGAATTTAGGAACAATGGTGCAAGGTGTGTCCCCTAGGTTTTTATTTTCTTCACTCTTAATAAATTAGGAAGTATATGCATGGTGGTTTTAATTCACCACAAATGAAAATTTGATTTTAATGTCAAATATAATCCAAATTTTGCGGCCCAATGGTGGCCAGGATTTAGTTTAGCATTTTAACGTTGTGTTAATGTCATCCGATGTATCTTGATGTAGCTGGTTGATGTCGTAACAACCCAATAATCATTTTGAGTTGTAATTTGATCACGCGACCAAATTTCGAGTTGTAATTTGATCACGCAACCAAATTTCGAGTTGCAATTTGGTCACACGACCAAATTGTAATTTGAAATGTTTATTGGGACGATTATCCTATTCGCTGTTGCACCGAATTAGGTGGATAAAATGAAAGTCGCTGTAATATCGGCATGCGACTGAGAGTGACTGATGAGCATGTCGTTTGAACTTTGCGCGGAAAACCAACTTTATGTATGTACGTTCGTCCTCGAGCTGGCTTGAAAAATGACGAAGTTCTATAGAGCAACATGGGCCGTATTTATGTATAAATTCTTCTAAAGTATGCATTGTATCTGACTGCTCAGTTATAAGAAGTGGTTGAATATTTAAATGACCGGTCTCTCTCCATTGACACTGAGAATGGAGCCCTAAAAATAAAATCACGAAAATAATAGAATTACACAACTAAAATTTATAGGTTATGTTGTTTGTTTTAGTTCTTCCTCTTTTACCATCCTTATCATGCACGCATCACACCACAATGTGTCGTTCATAAAACATATAGGTATGACTAATCTGTACGTTGATAATTCAGTCTTTATGACTACGTTTCCGCAACGTCAATAATAAACCCAAAACCTATACAAACGTTCACGGTCACGTATTGAACTCGGCCAGACGTTGTTAAAACGTGTCTATTTTACATTAATCACAAACAGCTAAATACACCACTATTGCGCCCCCTTAGCTAAATCATAAATCCGCCACTGGATGGAAAGCCGGTTAGAGACTCACGGACATTACCCGGTGTCTAATTATAACTCTTTTATGAGGAATTTTTTTATTGTCTATGTATCTGTTGTTAAATTTCTGATATGTTTCTATGATAATGATATGACATATTTTGAATGCGTTTCTTATTTTTTTTGTATGAAAGGAACATTTATTACTTATTACAAATTTATGTTAATTATATTCTCTTATTCAAAAACTTGCAATAATTGCAAGTTATAATTATTATAACTTAACATTAGAACATTCTTATGATGAATTACCATACTTTAGTACTCTCTAAAGAGTTAGTCAATAGTAGTAAAATGAGTTTAATTTAAAAATTATTCATTGTTTAACGCTTAAATGTCCGTAACATTAGGTCGTAAAAATAAATGCATACTCTTAAGCTAATTATTAGGTCAAAGACATGCATGCTTGTAAGAATACTAAATTTCAAGAGTAAATTTACTGCAATAAAATCAAATTAAATGTCGCCAACTGTATTGAAAGTATAATTGGGTATAAAAATTATAGGTAAGTTCATTCAATAAAAATATCCGATGAGGCCAGCACATAACTTTCTTATACCAGTATATATCATTCTGATCTAAAAAAATTATTCTATTTAATTCTTCACTTACCTCAATTAAATTGTAATAGCGCACCTACTTTGAAATGTTTCATTAAAATCTTTAAATAATTAATTATCAGCGTTATTCGATACTGTCAATAATAATTCATGTCCATGTCATATATTTTAATAATTTCTTCTTATTGACATTGACATTTTTGTAACTAAATTAGACCTTTCAAATGTCAAACTGTTAAATTTATCCTAACCCCATTTTATGCGGCCAAATGTATAAAATATTTCAGTTTATATCAGCTTTATTTAAGTACTTGGAAAATATATTTTATTGGCTTGATATTGTAGACATGATTTATAATCTTCCATCAAGAATACATTTTTTTTGTAAAGGCAAATACAAAAAAGTTTGGGTCCCGTGGACCACCTTTCAGCTGGCCAATTTTGCTCATCACCCAATTTATCATTGTCTTTGGCCTTTAGAACATGTGTACCAAATTTGAAAGCTTTATCTCAAAAACTGTGGCAGCTATCGCGACACTACAGACATTCCGACAGATTTTTTTCCATAAAGTTATGTTTCTTTATTGTAATTCGTCGAGATTCGTCCAGAAATTCAATAAAAAATTTTAATTCTTTTTTCCCAAAATTGTACCTTTTTTCTTCTTTCATCCATTATGTATCTTCTGGTGGTACCACATTCACCAAATTTAATGTGTCACCTAAAATGTTGTTGAAAATCTTCATCAAGAATATCTTTTTTTGTAAAGTCAAATACAAAAAAGTTTGGGTCCCATGGACCTCCTTTCAGAGGGCCAATTTTGTTCATCACCGAATTTTTCATTGTCTTTGGCCTTTATAATAAGTGTACCAAATTTGAAAGCTTTATCTCAAAAACTGTGGCTGCCTTCGCGATACTACAGACATGTGGACAGATTCTTTTTTCATAGTTATGTTTTTTCATTATAATTCGTCGAGAATCGTCCAGAAATGCAATAAAAATTTTAATTTTTTTTCCCGAAATTGTACGTTTTTTCTTCTTTCATTCATTATATGTCTCTTCTGGTGGTACCACATTCACCAAATTTAATGTGTCACCTAAAATGTTGTTGACAATTTTAACTGCCAAATTTGGGAAGTCTCTCATTAGTAGT
Organism: Rhamnusium bicolor; assembly: GCA_029963845.1. Taxonomy (NCBI): domain Eukaryota; kingdom Metazoa; phylum Arthropoda; class Insecta; order Coleoptera; family Cerambycidae; genus Rhamnusium; species Rhamnusium bicolor. Next base: position 31,208 of record JANEYF010001894.1, read on the forward strand.
TTTTGAGTTATCGCGGATACACACACACACACACACACGCACCGACAGACATCATTCGAAAAATAGTTAAAATGGATTCAGGAGGGTATATATCAATCAGAATCACGAGGTCGAAAAAAATCACGATTACTATACTTATATTAGGTATAAGAAAGTAAAAAAGAAAACTTAAATTATATTTGTCACATCCGCTGTTAGTACTTATTTATTTTTATTACACCAACTGTTTCCAAAATATTTCAGTTACCTATTAACTGTTTTACTGTATTATTGGATAAGTTTATACAGTGTGTCTTAACTAAAAGTCCTCATCTGAAATAACTCGGAAAAGCATTATTATTTATCTAATCAGTGGTTTACTCAGTTTTTAATTTTGTGAATTCGTTTTTGAAAAGTATCGACGTATTTTAACGTTATTAAAAAACATTGTTCCTCTAACTTATTTTATCTGCTTTGATTCCAAGGAGCCCCTCCTAAGAGGTGTCCCATTCTGTAGACAATTTAAGTATACAAATCAAATTAGAAATTGCCATTGATAGAATATCACAGCCTCATATTTTGAGAATAACACTAGACAAATGCTTCTTATAAACATATGTACTAATTAAATACTTATTTTATAGTTTTTTTTGTTAAAAATTTTGACATAATCAATACAAATTTCTAAGGATTTAACATTTTATACAAGAAAATAATATTTTTGTAACTACCTCATTCCTATTTCAATATTTTTATTGATTTAGCCCATCCTGCACAATTATTGTAACTTAACTTAATATTGTCCCCCCATTTTACAGTTTCTAAAAAAGAATGATGCCAAATAGAGATGGTAATTATTAGTCCTAAATAAGCGTTTTTCCTGTACCTATTCGTTCAAGAATATTAATCAAGTAACAATGGTTTGATATACCTGGCTAAAATTTTCAACCATAAAACAATAGACTATTAAAAAGTGAAATCATGTGTTCATATAGATATAAAAATTACAAAATCAATACCAAAGTGATATTTAAAAAAATAATATAAGGTACTCTGAATAACAAGAAGTGAAACATCAAAAAAGTCATACGAATTAGAATTTTTGTGATAATACTAACATTTGCCATAATAAACTTTTTAAGACTAGTAAGTGCTATGTTGAATGGTGGTGATAGTGTTTGTGACAGACCCCAGTGGTCAATATTATCCAAATATCCCAAAGAAGAAAGTTACCTACAGTTCCAGGATTTTTATTAAACCGAGTTTATTTTTTCCTCAGGTGGAACCTGGAGAGACGATTGCAACTACCAAAGAAGGTAAGAAATATTGATTTTTATTAATTGCTAACAAGTAAAGTATAATTTATTTTGCAAATAGTGGTCCAATAATTAATAAATAAACAAAAACTAATTTACCGCACTTATTTGCCTCGGTGCGGAGTTATCAACTCGTTTTATTACAATTGATCTAAATTTACAATTTTATTTAAATGTACAGAAGACCGATTTCAATAAAAATTGTAGAACTCAAATAATCAATGTTTTTTACTTGTTTAATTTTAAATTTTTTGTGTTAGTTTCAGTAGCTGAATCTACTTACTATATATTACGAAATTTACAATGTTCAACAAATTTATGTTCAAAGTAAAATAATTATTCCAATATTCATGTACATACAGCGTGTAACCTAACTACGTTTAAATATTTGAGGGTGGTATTCCTTAGCTAACTTTAATAAAAAAAATCGTATAAACAGGTGTCGAAAAATTCTTCGTTTTGTTTAATATTTCCAAAGAAATATCGAATTTTTCTTTTGTTATTATTATTAGTGCAGCTATTTAACCAAATTTGGCAAGTAGTACACTTAGATAGGATCCCTTAAGATGTGATTCTATCACGCTCTACAATTAATCAGTGGCGGAGGTATGGGCAATCAGATTCAGTATCATAAATTTTATAACAAAAATTTAATAACGCTCTGTAGAAACTTAAGAGCGATCACATCTTTAGATGTTATTCAATCAAGATTGTGTCTTCTCACCTTCTTTGGGTATTATGTAGAGCTGGGTCAATACCAAGATTTCGGATACCGATACTTTCTTTAAGATACCAGATAATCAGATACATGTACCTAAAAAGTCAAATTTAACTAATAACGGTGATTTAATTAGCTGTAGCCAGGACTCCTTATACATTTTTAATCATCTTTACATCTTAACAAGAGAATGGGTAAACGTAAAGTACTAAAGTAATGTAGTTATAGAACTAATTATTTATTTATTGACACTGATGAAATTTTTCTTTGATGTTCCGCTATGTGCTACTAAAACAGTCACATACAATACAAAATAACACAAACCACCACCGAAATAAGGTAAGCACGCCAGATCAGATTGGTTACGGAGGCACTCGTTTTAAAAACCGGATCCCTGCCTGTAACACTTTACCATTTGGCGTCCTGTCGCGTTGGCGTATTATTACTCAAATACTTTTCAGATAAAAGTATCTGAATTCTTCAGGTATCGGCCAGTATCTGAAAATTCATAGTATCGGCCTATAACAAATACTGAGTATAGGTATCGCCCCACTATCCTATAAAATTTTTCAAAAAATTTGTTAACTGGTTATAAATACAAAAAAAGCTAACATTAAACTTACTTAAGGACTAATTATTACAACAAGTGTTCAAAGTGGCTACCCCCTACAGCGATACATACTTATGTCATCCTCATTAAAGAATCCTGTACATGTTGGAAAATTACAGGAGTGTTTCTTACTGATTAGCAAAAGACCACTATGCCTTAGCGATTGCTCATTTTCAATAGGACTGGTGTATTTCATTGATTTGAGGTACCCCATGGGATAAAATCTAAAGAATTTATGTCAGGTGTTGTAGGTGGCTAGAGTTGTGGTCCACTTCTGCCTATCCACAGATGAGGATATGTTTTGTCCTAAAAATTGCTAGCTATAATACTAAAATGTAGAGGGGCATCTTTGTGCATGAACCATATTGATGTAGAAGGTCATTTGGCACGTCATTCAACAATGACAAATCCTGATCCAAAAAAGTTCTATATTTCCATCCAGTCGCGAAAGAAATGGGGTCCTATTAAATAGTCCCCATGAATCCTACCCACAAATTACAGGCAAATCGATCTTGAAAACTCTGTTGCATTATTGCATGCGGATTATGATCAGCCGCCACCCATGGTTTTTGTGGAAATTCATGACGGCGTTTTTTTGAAAAATTGGCCTCGTCTGTAAACAGAATACGAGATATGAGGATGTTGTGCACTTTTCGCCGCAACCATTGCACAAACTCTACACATGGTTGCAAATTACATGAGATAAGTGCCTGCACATATTGAATATGGTACATATATAATAGCCGATCTTTCAAAATCGTATAAACAGTCATATGACTCACATTTAACATTAGATTAATTTTTCTGGTGCTTGTCAATTTCATCTGGAATTGCTTCGTCTAATGTTGGAGTTCTCACAGCTTGCGAACGTCCTTTCATAGAAGTATCACTTGCTAAACTTTCACTATTGGTAAGTCGACGAAAGGTTTTAAAAAAGACTGCTGAAGATGTTATACATTCTAGATATCTTGTGGAAATGTTAAAAAAAATTTCCTTACCTGCCTTTCAAGTCACTTACTAAAAATACTCTTAAAAAGAATTACATGTATACAAGGTAAATTTAAAATTTCAGGTAGCCCAATTTACACATACTTATGTATCGATATAGTCGACAGCCCTCTTCGTACAGATTCATTTCGTCCTCGTTCCATTCCTGTTTCTGCACCATTGTGACGAAAACATTGAAAGTTACTTGGGATTATTGAAAATAGATAGCCGTAATTCTACCCCAAATGTCTGAGTGATATGTACCGTGTGAGGCTCACACAAGATGGCTACAGTTTTATTTTTTAAACTGAACACCCTGTATAATTTTATGAATAGAACAGTTTCTCACGAACACAATGATAGGGTTTATGGGTCTATCTCTAATACTAAGGGAGATACGAGGGAAACTTTGTGTGAGTCCCACCCCAGTTAACTTCGTTATTTTTAGCAATTCAAAAGTAGTTTCCAAAAAAGTTACGAGATTTTTTTAAGGATGTATTGAAAATCGTACTACCAAGACAACTGAAGCAATTTTAAATAAAACGTATTTCCCATTTTTCATATACAGGGTGTCCCAACCAAAAGTAGGCACCCTAAATCACTTTGGAGATAAAAAAATTTTTGAAAAATTGGTGAAACACGTCGACCTAGTTTCCAAGGGGGGCATATTTTAATGTAATACTTGTATCTCTATCATCATTCCTCTACCCTACACGGCCACCCCCTCAAATAATTCAAATGGCAAGGGGGGGTCGAGTGATACATCTCTTGAAAGGTCTTTCAATTCCCTACATAATTGTGTATTTTTTAAAACTTTTATCGATTTGTTCTTAAGGAAAATAATTTTATTTTTGATGATTACACAATCGAAATCGTTTAAAAAATCTAAAATGCACGGCACTGGGTATTAGAATTTAAAAAAAACTACATTTTTTAGTGCTCTCAAATCAACACGAGTTTTTTCGACAAAAAAACACTTTCCTTGTCCGTTTAGTTTTAGAATAATAAAAGACTCATAAGTATTTGATAGTCCTTGAACATTAATTTGTTCACAACCAATTTTAAATCGAGATACATTTTACCAGAATGAGTTCTCAAAATAGTTTATACCCTTCAGGAGAGAATAGAAATTGTCAGCATTTATTTTAAAAACGATAATCGTGCTAGAGCTACGGAGCGCATATTCAATAGAGATCACCCAGATAGAAGGGTTGGTTCTCAGTATGTTTTACAATTATTGACAAAATTTATGGAAACAGATTCTGTAGGAAACAAAAGACATGAACCTCAGCGACCGATTAGGAATGAAGCAGTCGAAGTGGCAGTTCTGGGTCATTTGCAAATGGATAATACTCAATCGATCAGGAAAGTAGCTGAGGCTTCCGGTGTATCACGAAGCAGTGTTCATCGAATTGTAAAGGCCCACAAATTTCATCCATATAAATTTAAATTGGTACACGAATTAAACGAAGATGATCCCGATCGTCGGCTTGAATTCTGTGAGATTTTTAGTGAACAGTTAAACGGTAATGCCAATCTACTGTACAATACGTATTTTTCTGATGAATCGACATTTCAGTTAAATGGGGAGGTAAATAGGCACAATTGTAGGTATTGGAGTAAAACCAATCCACATTTGTTCATGGAAACTCATACCCAAAGGCCTCAGAAGTCTAAATGTTTGGGCTGGCATCGTAGGGGATCACATTGTCGAGCCGTTTTTTATTGCTGACAATTTAAATGGCGAAAGGTACCTCGATCTGTTAGAAAATAACATCGATCCAATGATTACACAAATTCTCGAAGAAGAGGATAATTTTTTAGAGGGCGAACTGTTTTTTCAACAGGATGGGGCACCCCACATTTTGCTATAGCAGTCCGTCAATTTTTGGATAATCGGTTTCCTGTCCGATGGACTGGAAGAGGAGGTCCTGTGGAGTGGCCCGCTAGGTCACCCGATTTAACTCCCTTTGATTTCTTTCTGTGGGGACATTTGAAATCGAAGGTATTTGCAACTAAACCCGTATCTCTGGAAGAGTTACGTGAAAGAATTTTTCGAGAATGCCGTTTATTGACTCGAGATGGGTTCAGAAATGTTCGTACAGAAATTTCAAGACAGATTATACTACTGTATGGAAGTCGGTGGGGGTCACTTTGAACAATACATATACGATAATTTAAACTGCTTCTTTATTTTTATTTCCCGAACCTAAAATAATGAGACAATTATTTCTCAGGAACGAATCGATAAAAGTTTAAAAAAATATACAGTTATGTAGAGAAATGAAACACCTTTCAAAGGATGTATCATTCTACCCCCTTTGCCATTTGAATATTTTGAGGGGGTGGCCGTGTAGGGTAGAGGTATGATGATAGGTATACTAGTATTACATTAAAATATGTCCCCCTTGGAAACAAAGTCGACGTGTTTCACCAATTTTTCAAAAAATTTTTATCTCCTAAGTTATTCAGGGTGCCTACTTTTGGGACACCCTGTATATATTATGTTCCGGGGGAAGTGGGATTACGTGGGTATCTTGGTTTTTAGTGGAGATAGAGAGTCAATTAAATGATCAAAGTAGTGCAGAATTGTATACCCATTAACATGGCATTCAGAAAACAATTGAATTTCGATTGGTTTAGATTTTGTTTAGGAAAAACCCAAATTTACCATTTTTAAAAATTCCTTGTAACTTTTTTTATTTGTTTCAATTAAAAAATTGTTTAAGACATTTTGTCAATAAATTTCTAAGTACTTTACCGTGGCATTCTTAATTTATTTTTTTTCAACAGAAAATTTTTTTGATTTTAAAAATGCAATAATCGAATAATCTAATATGGCGTCCATAACAAAAAATTGAAATTGATGTAATTTTTGTAAAAACTACTGTTGGAAAAATAAATTAAGAATGTCACTATAAAGTCCTTAAAAAAATATTGCAAAATGATCTTAAACATTTTTTAATTGATTCACAAATAAAAAATATATAAGGCATTTTAAAAAATGAAGATTTTGGCTTTTTCTTAAACTAGATCTAAATAATTCGAAATTCAATTGTTTTCTGGACGATTCTCTATATCCGTTAATAACCAAGATACTCATGTAATCAATCCAGCATTTCGTGGGACACACCGTATGGTCAGAAATAACAAAGTTAACTGTGGTAGGACTCGCACAAAATTTCCCACATATCTCCCTTAGTATTAGAGAGTATTAGACCCATCAACTTCTATATCATTGTGTTGGTGAGAAAGCGTTCTATTCAAATATGTTGTTCAATTTAAAAAATATAATTAATAACTGTAGCCATCTTGTGTGAGCTTCCAAGTGATATTGGTCTGCGTGGTGTAGTCAAACAACTCCTGACTAGTTATCTCACGGAGAGACAACATTGTGTCGAAATGGAAAATATACACAGTAACTTTCAAACAGTTCAGTGCGGTGTACCACAGGGAACTGTACTTGGTCCACTACTTTTTACTATTTATGTAAATGAGTTATTTCAAATACCTTGTGCTGGTAAAATCATAAGCTTTGCGGACGATACTGCAATTTTCTTCGAGGCTGAATCATGGGACGTATTAAAAAGGAAAGTAAATTTTCAGAAAACATTTTATCTACCATTTGCCAGCTACGAAAACAGTTTACCAACTTTCACTTCTCTAACAATCCGGGATGCGAATACTGAGATTCTGATTCAATCAAAACGAAATATCAAATATTTAGGGGTGATATTGGATTGTCATATGAGATGGGATGCCCACACCGACAAATTAGTCAAACAACTAAGGTGTGTGTTACCAAAAATAAAACTATTAAAAACTTTTTTAGATGAAAGGCAGTTAACTTCAGTATATTATGCGTTGGTGCAATCCCATCTCACATACGGTATAATAGCATGGGGTAGTGTAACCAATAATCATTACAAAAAAAGTTGAGGTTATTCAGAAATGGATATTAAAAATTATATATAATAAATGTAAAACTTACTCATCAGATCAACTATTCAATGAAATAGGAATATTTGGTATTAGACAACTATTTTGCCAAGCCCTTTTGTTACATTGTTTCAAAAACAAAAACAAAAAAAATTTAATTAACCACATTCACAACATAAGATACAAGGAATGTGCATTATAATTACCCAAGATTTTTAAAACTATTGGACAAAGAAGTCATAACTATCTCTCCACAAAAATATTTAACACCCTCCCAACGGATATAAGGCACATATCTAATTGTAAGCATTTTAAATCAGAAATTAAGTCTTGGATAAAACGACATACAAGGAAAGATATTAACAGTATGATTGACAGAAAAAACACTTAAATATAAAAAGACTCCATATAAGATCACTATATGAGTAATATTTCATACCAACACTGTCATATACCTAAAACTTAAGCATAATAAACTAGAATAGTAATTACGTATATGTTCATTAGTCAATAACTTGAATGTTGAATGTACTTACCTAACTATTAAATATTTTAACATTATTATCAAATAATTTTAACTATTACAAATTGTATATAAACTTATTCACTCCTGTATAAAGCTGTGGTTATTATGTATTGGTTACAGTGAATATTTCACCCATGCGCGGAATTTTCCTTGTGGGTTTTTCGAATATTTATTTGTATAACTATTAGATGGTACACAATTGTTACTACCATAGTATTATTGTATCATTATATATAAATAAATATTATTATTATTATTATTATTATTATTATTATTGTATTTCCGATATAATTTTCAAAATCTACATAAAAAGTCCTATATCTTTTATATTTACCATTTTTTCGTAACAATAAAAATAATGAAATTAGAGAGGTGGGAATTCTCACAAAACCACTCTATACAATTAAAAAAATATATATTTTCTTATTTTCAGTGACACACTTGACATCTCGTATCTTAAATGAAGCATTTTAGAACATATGTTTATACGAACTTTTTCTCTTATTGCATTGTGTTGTTAGAATTTGGTCCCGCATTTCAAGAACACCCTGTATATCCGAGATTTTAAAGTTTTTGTCCATGTAAATCTATAAAATATTCCGCCATACAGGAACAAAAATTTAACTTAAATTATTATTATTAAAAAGAAATATATTCCAAGTCTTCTGTAAAACTTATGGTTAAGAATTTTGAAATAGTTGTAATCTTAAGAAACAAATGGGAGAGAGGAAACAAATATTGCACGATGAATGCGGCGACGCTCGATTTGTTTATTCTCCTGGCTTCGAGGTTGGAACCTTTCATCGATGAACACGATAAATTCCGAAGTAGGTAATTAGTTAGGTACAAGAACAGAGTACAGCAAACCCATAGATTTAATTTAACAAACTAGATACAATAATTGGCGAAACATAGCGTTTTATAAATAAATTTTACAATTAGTGCAAAATAGTTTGAAAGTGGTAATACTATTTATTATAAATAAGTACACCCAACGTGATAGAAGAATAACAAGTAAGTCAGGAGGTTAAAATTACTAAAATTAGTACTATTAAAATTAGTCGATAATTAAAATATCTCTTTTAATTATAATCGATTATTGCCATCAGTAGAAGGCAGTGCACTAACTGAGAAACAAGTGCAATGTTACGTATCATATTACATAGATTTATCCCGGCTTCCTGCCTCAATATTAGTTGCATATAATATTTATATAAATAAATGCATGCGTATCAATGATGTACTAATTAATTTAATTATACAAAGACTCTTTAAAAAATAGGATTTTTATGTAACTGTCGGCCCTGAAAAATGGCAAATATTTCCGCTGCCTACTTATCTGCCGTCAGTATCAAGAAGGCCGTATCATTGTCGGCCATGCTTCCGAGAAAATGACAATAATCTAGTTGGTAATGGGCCAGAACGAGAAATAGAAATTATAAGGCTGATATTAATATGAGAAATTGTAGAAAGAATTGAACTTTTAAAAAAAATGTGTTTTGTGCCGATCATTTCAAATATATATTTTTTTATGACGTATAATGTGTGTTTTGTCTACCTATAACCAAAGTTTACAGAATAAATAATTATTCTGTAAACTTTGCTATAACACTGAGAGTGTCTACAAAGATAAATAGTAAAAAGACCGTAATGTGGTAAACTTTACGTACCTTTACGGCCCTTTTACTACTTATCATAGCATAAATTTACCTAGGGCAGGCAATCTTTGTCACTCTTATGGGGTTTAATAATTGAAACATGTAAAATTTTAATTATTTATTAAGCAGAACTATTCAAACGATACATTTAAATCAGATGTACTGTCATCCACCTGAAGATTTTCCCAAATTGCCCTTCTGTTTTCTGGCATTAGTAGACAAATTTTTTGTATTATATTATCTTTTTTTTGTAATAATATTCCACGACATTTTTTCCTGTGTGTTGGTTTTTCCTTAATACCTGATTTCATTGCCTTGGCTAACAAAAAGTTTAATTCACGAGGAAACGCGCCAAAATCATCGAAATATTCTAATGTATTTTTTCCTCTAGTTACACAAACCATTACAATATTGCTTATATACGGCCGAGGCTCCGTTTTCTTAAGCTTAGCTTGGGAAGAATAACACAGCCCCACAAAAAAAAAAAAAATTTCTGACCTAGCAATGAGACGAGTATATCCATATGTATTTTTGATCGTTGATTCCGAATCCGGAGTAAAAAAAAGTCGTACACCCCCAAAAAAAATTTTAGAGCCAAAAAACACCCCCTCAATCGTTTTGTTTAATATTTTCTGGAAAAGTTGAATGTATTACGATAAAAATAAAGGTGAATTGCAGCGTTCACCCTATCGGTATGAAACGCACCCCCATAGAGGGTGAGAATCACCCTCATCTGCCATCAAACCAATTGATAACGACAATGACTGAAAAACATCTAAAAATGTTTAAGTTTCGTTAGGTTTGCAATAAACTGACGTAGAATTCACGTAATACCCCAAAACTACCCCTATATCGTTATGAAAAACAATCCTTAACTTCAATTACAGAAAAAAAGAAAGGAAAAAACATAAAATTTGATAACGATTTCATTATATGGATGTTCTTATTTGCAGAGATCCTTATGGCTAGGATATTAGCAGTCATTTGTCACCAATCTTAACACCATTTGGGTATAAAACGCATCCCTGAAGGGGGTGAGAAGTACTCTCACGTTAGTAGCTTTTAATTCTTCGTTTTTTAATCTTTTTTTTCTATGGTATCTTTTAACTTTATTTTCAAACGATCTTCTTACTGACTGTCGTTTGTGTTGTTCTTTCGTGTCTCTTTTCAGAGACCAACAGTAGTCTGCTATCATGTGAAGTTACGGGTTGTTTTTCATAACGCTATAGGGGTAGTTTAGGGGTATTACGTGAATTCTACGTCAGTTTATTGCAAACCTAACGAAACTTAAACATTTTTAAATGTTTTTCAGTCATTGTCGTTATCAATTGGTTTGGTGGCAGATGAGGGTGGTTCTCACCCTCTATGAGGGTGCGTTTCATACCGATAGGGTCAACGCTGTAATTTGCCTTTATTTTTATCGTAATACAATAAAATTTTCCCGAAAATATTAAACAAAACGATTGATTAAAATGATAACATCATTTTCAGAGCGTTATCTCATATCCCTATTCAGGGAGTGTTTTTTGGCTCTAAAATTCTTTTTTGGGGGTGTATGACTCTTGGATTCGGAATCAGCGATCAAAAATACATATGGATATACTCGTCTCGTTGCTAGGTCAGAAAAAAAATTTTTTTTTGTGGGGCTGTGTAATCCATCTAATCTGTGAAATCAGACGACTGCATACTCTTTATTTCCACTTTTCCCGAATTAGCATCTACAGCCTGTTCCATAACTTCAACATTTCTATCAAGCAAATGGTGATCCACATTTTTTGATGAAACTGAATTTATATGATCTCCTTGAGCCTGAGTATCAGGTATTCCAATAACTACATCTTGTATAATGTGCACTTTATTTGTTTTAATAGAGACTGCTGCATTGTGAATTGGATCAAGAGTGTAGATAAATTAATTTGTAGCTTCAATATCTATCAATTTTTCACTCATATGCAGCTGTTCCATTGCCTCATTATTTCCCTCTACAAAAATCGAAAAAAATTACTTAAAGACCAGATATAGAAAAATGTGTTTGTCTGTTGTAAAATATTTTAAACTTACAAACATATCAGTTATCCTACTTCTTAACTTAGCTAGTTCTACAAATCGTTTAGTTACTTTTAGGTTAAACTAGCAAATTTCCTCTAATGTTATTATAAAATACAATAGTGTATGTGTGTGTGTGTATGATGTAAAGAAATTATGTACCTACCACCTGAACTGTTTGGCAAAATATTCAATATAGTGTGTTCACTGGAACTATTTAAATCAATTTCATCCAAAGCTCTTCTGATAAACATGAAGAATTAAAACTGCTGCTTTTTTCTAATTCAGATTTAGTTGGTGAGAGATAAGTAGGAAAGTTTTCATCACTTTTTTTAAGCATTTGTTCCGACATAACATTATTATAAAGTGCCATGTTGACAAGAAGTCGCCCTTGGCTTGCCTGAGGTAGAGGTTGGTATTGTGATATTATTTATTTGTTATTTTATATTTACGAATCAATATAAACTTATTTTTATTTAAGGGTTACCAAATTTCACAAACTAAGTAATAAGTAGCACGTTTATTAATTCGAAACACAACGTTTTCCAAACAACACTTTAGAAACTACTAAATTTATCTCTTCAATGTGAAATTCGTCTTGGTGTAGAAAAAGGCGGCAAATGTTCTTATTGGTACTGATTGCCGCCTTCTTGCTTCGTATTTGCATTCTGCGGCCTTTTTACTTCATGAAGTGATGGCGTCGCAAATTTACGGCTTTTGAAAGTTACGCTTTTTATTACTTACATTTTATTTTACTGCTTTTATACTTCGTATATAGACACACATATTTACTACCAATCAAAAACCAATATAAAGTAATAGTTCCAAAAATTTCAGGTTACGGCCTTTTTGCTACTGACGGCAGTTATGATCTCAACTTGCATATGTAGAACAATATAAGTTACAACGGTTGTAGACAAGCGTCATCTCATATTATACTGGTTACATAACATCTAAATAAAATTTACGTTGTACCTATTGGCTTGCATGCCTTTAGTCCTGGTTCTGTACAAGACCGCTGAAATAACGTGGTGTCATTTCTTAGATAAGATACATATCAATGAAGCGGCAGGTACTTGCGGGCAAACGACCTCGCATCGACCTTATCTGTGCATTCCGTATGACAGCTATCACAATGGACCATGGGGACCGAGGTTGTAAATAGATTTACTCACACAACAATATAAATACGACCGCTGTATTGTTGGTTGCACATTTCAGTATTCTCTTATAATGCTGTTTTATAAAAATAGGTTTCCTGTGAGCTTAGCGGTTGTTATGTAGTTACAAAGGTGGAGGTAATTAGATTTGTTGATGAAGCAAACAGGTATTACACGAGATGATCGTCAAAAAGACAAATCTATTCGCCCTCCAGCAAATATAGGGTGATTATTATACACTGGAAATCGCTGAATACAAATAATATGACAATGAAATTGCATCATTAACCACTAATTTTTAGGACGTGCGTGGGGGTCAACATCAGAAACCAAATTTGTACTAATTTATGATGTTTCATTAAAAAACATAAACATTATATACAGGATGTCCGGAAATTCCGTTGCCATATTTCAGGGGGCGGTTGCATAGGGTTACCCAACGAAAAGACCTACCCCCTATATTTTGTTTAATTTGGGAAAAAACATTTCAAATAAAAGTTGTAGTGAATCAAATGAATTTTGTTATAACATCTGCAAAGAATATACAGGTTGTTCTATAAAGGCGGGACAAACCCAACTTGCATTTTTTTAATTAGAATACAACTTACCGGTTTCAATCTTGTTTGATTTCATGCCTTAATGTATTTTATTATTTTATACTTAAATATATTTTTGTAATTTCAGAGGAGTGGGTAAGCAAGAAAAAAAACGGAAGTAACAAATACCAAACAAATTGAAACTAGAGTTAAAAGACAAGTTGTGTTAGAAGATGGAAAAGTTGTGGAAGATACAGGACCACTAGTTACAACAAATACCACTGAAGATACTGAAACGCAAGAGCATCACCAAACAGAGGTAAATACTTATTCACATTAACATTTTTCTTAAATACGTTTTTTTACAAATTAATAATGAATAAGTTTCATGGAAATATCCCATTATCATTATTTCAAAGAAGAGTAATATGAATACAATATAAATATGAAAGCAAAATACACAATTTTATTTCTTTATGAGCAAATTGCAATTATTTTAAGAATATTCTGTTTTAACAATAATAATACCACAAAATGCGTAATGTAATATTAGATGTTTTCTTTTAAATACAAGTAATAACATAATTAAAAAATGAATCCCAAGTCCAGTAATGACCAATGTAGACATATATTGTCTTTCCAATTCCTGTTGCCTGCACGCATTCTATTTACGCCTTATAATATGACTTATAAATAAGCCTGGCCAAGCGATGGTAGATTCAGGGTCGGGTGCAATACCAATGCCATCACGCGCTTGTTTACGATGACGATGACACGACACACTTCAGTTGTTATCTGTCGGTCGATGCATAGAGTACTAATAAATAATAAATAATGTTGAGCGTAAAGAGTAGAAAACGACCGTACGCTGATAAAGTGAATAAATTTATCGGTGAATTTCCGGATTTATTCTATGATGGATGTAAAATAATTTGTAAAGTTTATGATCAAGACTTAATGTGCTGGAATAAATACGGCTGCAAAATTCATGTCAATAGTAACCGGCATAAAAATAAAAAAAATGGTGTTTTCTTTGGAACCTCAGTTTATGTTTGATTTACTGTTAATGCTGATTGCCTGTGTTGTTCCCCTATGCATATTGGATAAACCAGCATTTCGGGAGTTCTGGAATAAATACAATCCCCAGATGAATTTACCAAGTCGTTCATCGTTATGTAGATATGTACCAAGTGTTCTTGAAGACATTGTAAATAGGATTAAATGTGCATTAAAAAATACACGGCTGTGGTTATGTGTTGACGAGACGACAGATTGTAAAAAAAATTCTATGTTAAATGTTATAGTACATGTACTCGACCCTGTTAAACCAACATTTCCACTTTTACTAGCTAGCAAAAGACTAACTGCGTGTATTGGCGTATATTACCCGGTGGTGTTGGAAACTTTCGAAAAATTTGAACTGTCAACAAGTCAAGTGTTGATGTTTGTGACCGATGGTGCTGTGACAATGCGTTTGGTGGGCGGTTTTCTTCAAAGAGACGATTGTAGGTTTTTACATGTTACGTGTAAAGTGCATGCATTCCATCTTGTAGCAGGAACGATTCGAAAATGTTTTCCAGAGGTAGATGCATTAATAGCAAATACAAAAAAAGTATTTCTCAAATCTCCTAAACGGCTTCGAGCATTTCACACACTGTGTCCTGGTATTCCGAAACCACCAGAGCCGATTCTTACACGTTGGGGAACGTGGTTGAAGGCAGCTTTTTATTATGCTGAATATTTTTAACAAATAAAAGCTGTGATACTATAGTTCAACCATAACGAGGCTGCAGCTATTAAGGAAAGCCAGACAAGCTTTCAAGATGTTTCCCTTGAAACAGATTTAAAAACTATTTATAACAATTATAGAGGACTACACGACGCAATAGAAAAATTGCAAAATACTTCGTTGTCGTTAGTGGAATCGCTGCAAATAGTGGACGACGTAAATACACAGATACAGGCTATAAATGACGCAAAAAGATAAGCACTAAGCTTACAAAATATAAGGAAATACATAAAAAAAGTATTTAAAGCGAACGAAATAGTACAAAAAGATACATCACAATATATAAAATATTTTTGTTTTTATTATTGTACTTATTCAAGTATTATGATATGATGCATACCCAGTACGTCTCTGTAGGATTAATGACCTTGGCCAAGCTTACTTATAAACTGATGTTCACACAATATTTGTCTACATAATGTATACAGAGAGTTTCCAAATAGTCAGCCCTCACTTTAACATGAACTTTTTTCCTTATTTTGATGTGTGGAATCTGTCTTTGATCTAATCCATTGGAAACATAAGGCATAATTGAGCCCAAGAATCTATTAACAAATTAGAGAATATCATCAGAGATCTCGTAACTTCTAAAGACCTGGGGACCTGGTTTCAATTGCACGAAGAAAGCTGCCAGAGGTTGCATATTATTTTGGCATATACCGTGTGTAAAACGGCTAATGTGGCCAAATGTTAACAAAGACCGAATGAACAAGAGAGATGGAAGTTACAATGGGAGTATATTGTGAAAGGCTGGTGGGGAACAGACTGAGCCTGTCATTACGTTCGCTGGGTGTGTCTTATTCCATTTCATTTTATCCTAGTTCACAGCCATCGCTCGTATTCTTTTTCTGACTAGCCATACTTGGCGATAGACATAGGTTATTTTATTTGATGCTACTTAAATCTTTAGGTTCATTGTCAACAATTTTTTTAATTAATGACAAACACAAATTTATCTTTTTCTATTCATAACTTATGGCCTTGGATTTAGAGATGTGGTCTGCACTGGTTTTCTTTATTTTCTTAAAATATTTTCTTAAAATGATTTCTTAAAAATGTTTTTTTGAAATTAATTGTTTTAAAAGATACTTTTTCAGAATGACACACCTTTTGGTTTTAAAAATGAGGTTTTTTAAATGTGCTGAAATATTTAGCATGCTCCATTTTAAAAAACTGATTGTTCTATCCTAGAAATGTAGCTTATATTTTCAATAACACTATATGTGGTGGGTTGTTAATAACATTTAACATCAAAACGATAAAATATAATATACTTAATTAATGTAAAATTACTCTTACGCAGTAAATCAAATACTCAGACTCAAAAATAAAGGACCCCGCAGCAAATACACGTAAAAATGGTTTCGGTGAAATTCCCTAAAATTTTTGTGGATTGTAGATCTAGTCCTACTAATTAAATTGGCCATTAGCAAAACCCACCTTCCAAGATTACTTTCGGATTTATGGTCATCTAAAGTTTTAGATCTTACATGGCTGCAGCCCTACAATATTTTCTAAAAAATATTTCTATAGGTCGAATCAAGAATAATAAAAATTTTTATAATGGGGTATAAACTTTTACTTTTACTAAATATTGCTTTAATACCTACAGAACCTACAGGGTGTACAAGTAAATATTTTTATTTAAAAAATCGTCAGTAAATATTACTGATGATGCTATTTACATCTTTTATGTCGATTTAGTCCCTCAATTCTTGAAGAATAGCCACCAACTACGGTATCTATGTTGATCAAGTAGCTCATGTCTAAAACAATTTAAATCTAGTTGACAGCTATTAGTTGTCAGTGCGTAAAATGATGCTAACCTACATATGTTTGTTGCTGTATTTTAAGTTTATTTGTTGATTTTGTTATCCCGAAGTAAGTACCTTATACGAATAATTAAATTAATTTTTTTAAAGTATTTAATTTAAGTTTGAGTCATGGCCCTTCCTGCAAACCGGAGGCACTGTTATACTTGTCATAGTGTGAACTTTATACACAGAATGTCAAGAATTGATGGAGACAATAATGCTGCCACAAAAGAAATTGCTACGACTAGGCGTGAGCTGACTACCACTTCTTATTAACGATCAGACAAGAATCTGTCTTAATTGTAACGTCTCAATTCTTAATGAAATAACTGCTATAGAAAATGATCCCACCTATTTAAGACTTAATGTATTAACTCAAACATCAAGTCATAGTTGTGCTATATGCGACGCTGTTGAAAATCTACAAAGACTAACCATTCAATGTAGAGTTATCGTATTTGTCACCAAAAACATATATATTTCGGAAAGTGTCAGAGTTTGTCAGCAACAACTAGATGAAAATGGTATGCTGATTCGGCAGCTAATGGCTGGACTGCGATTTGTTAATAGACCGTATGTTATTAAGGGGCCACAATTGTTAGCGTTTCTACAGGAATTAAGAACCGTGACAATACAGAAAAGTGGAAATATCATGACATTAATAGTTTTACAGATGAAGAATTGAATTCAAATGTATGTGTTCCATATCCAAAGATCAATTTCGTGAGCTTTATGATTATTGTGAACTTGTGCCAAGAGAAGGTGGACATGATTACGTTTCAAAGAAAGATCTTCTTGTATTTCTTTGCAAATTAAACCAAGGCCTATCAGATAATTTTTTGAAAGTGATATTTGATTATTCAAGTAGACAGTCAACTAGTTATGTAACAGCAAAAGTAAGAAAATCACTGGTGCAGAGGTTTGTACCTGAAAATATTGGGCTACAATCCATAACTCGTCAACAATATATTGAGCAACACGTCACTGATTTTACAAATCAACTGTACAATAACGAACCTGATGAAAAAAAAGACAATTGTTTACGTTGACGGTACCTATTATTCAATAGGGAAAAGTAATAATTTTCAAGCTTTGCGTCAATCATACTGCGTGCATAAAGGTCGTCATTTAATAAAACCTGCCTTAATTGTTGCTCCAGATGGTTATATATTGGCCATACATGGACCATATTCTCTGATTCTCGGAATAATGATTCGTCAATGCTGAGAAATGCAATGGAACGAGACAGAAATGGGATCAGAAACTGGTTTTTAGAAAATGACATTTTTGTTGTTGATAGGGGCTACAGAGATGCAGTGCCATTGCTGCAGGAACTGGGCATATACCACAAAATACCTTGTAACATACGTGCTGGATAAACTCAGCTTTCGACCGAAGAAGCGAATGAATCTCGTTTAATCACAAAGAGGTCATTTTAAATCGATGTTCAAGTTCTTTACTGATGTTATTCCCATGCAACACGTACATAAGTGATTTTTATCATATTTGTGGTGCTATCATAAATAGATTTCGCCAGTCAATAAATATGGTGGGCGCCAATATTGAGTTTGCGAACCAGTTATTAGAGAGGGCTCCGAATCCAGTACAAGAAATTGTTTTAGGTGAAAACCTTCATCGTAGACGAGACAGGTGGGTTAATTTGGAAGCCAATTATATTGATGACTTTCCTCGTCTCAATTTAGAATATTTAAGAGATATTACTGTAGGCACCTACCACCTGAAACTAGCTCCTTCCTATATACAAGACACGACACAACGGGAAGGAATTGATTTACAAATAGATCTGACATTGGAGCAACGTTCTATTATTAGACTTAGAATAACTATATTCGCGACACCGAAATGCTACTAAGTACCAGTTATGGATACAGTAGAGTAATATAGGCAATCCCATCACTGAATATTACTATACTTGCAAATCTGGTGCAAGAACTATTGGCACATGTAGTCATGTAGCTAGCGTTTTGTGGTTCTTGGGTTACTCAAGACATGAGCCGAATGTGAAATATCCGTCAACCAGGCTCTTACAATCTATCCAAGATGCAAGTGATAGGTACAGATAACAACATTGAGTAAAAATCAATATTATTACTGTTAGTCGTTAAAAATTTTTTGTTTGTCATAGTTAAGAATTTTTTTAAATAAAAATATTTTCTAGGACTAGTGTAGGTATTAAAGCAATATTTAGTAAAAGTAAAAGTTTTCACCATTTTGAAAATTTTTTTATTTACAATGCAAAAAAAATGTGGGCTGCACCCTAAGGGGGTTTTGCTGATGGGCAATTTAATTAGTAGGACTAGATCTCAATCCACAAAGATTTTAGGGAATTTCACCGAAACCGTTTTTACGTTTATTTGCTGCGGGGTCCTTTATGTATGTGGATGGATATTATGTTTGTAAGTATTATCTTAGTAGTGATTTAATTCATTAGTGTTTTAAACCAGTAATATCCATAAGAATTAGAAAAGCGGTACCTTCTACTGTTCAAAAAGAGTCACAATCAGAACAAAAATATTTATTTAGGTTCATTAGCCGAAACAGTTACAAAGGAATCAGCGCTAGGGGTCACCTAACCTAACACCAAACAATTCTCTTGCTAAATCTTATACAGCAACATTTAATTTTAATAGCAATTAATTTATTAATCGAGGGGAAAGGACAGCAGCAAGATCTATCGAATATTGGTAAATTTCAGTCAGCTCCAGCTAAATTAAAATTATAGGCTATTGACCGTAGTCCTTACATTTAATAATTAAAATATTGTTAATTATAAGGTCACAGTACCAGACATGACTTGTATTTTAATCAGACCAAAATAGTGGAACAGTATGGATTAGTATCGAATAATATTAACTTCAATATTACGCAAGATGATTTATAACGTTATCTAATGTATTATTTCTTTCTCCAATCTTATTTTAATTTTTCATGGTGGCCCAAGAATTGTAAGAATACTACTAATAAAAAAGTAAAATTAATTTGTTTCTATCTCGTAATTATTGATGATTATAGTCAGGTGCGTAACTACCGCTAAGAAAGGGTACGCAATGCGCAGGGGTCCACGATAATAAGGGAGGTGACATCAGTAAAAAAAAGTTTATTAGACTAGACTTACACCGATCTTAAAACGTATTTTATTATGAAATTTATATAGCAATTTTTTTAGAATGTACCTATTCCAGGTTTTTTAACTCATTCCAGCTCGATCATACAGTGATTCTTCAGTTCTGAGGTTGTTGAACTGGTCCAAGCACAAGTCAGATTCTACATTTTGCAGTTATATGGGAAAAATCATCATTGCAACCGGAGTCCTCCAGCAATTTCCAGCCATTAACAGCCGCAGTTAGCAGAGTTGAATCTGGAATTCGTGTAGTTAATCAACCATAAGTTCAGTACGGACAATGTGTTGGTTTAATGCATCTCTTCGAAGCTGGTCGACTATGTTGGGTGCTTGTCAAAAAACACTGTTGCTGAGAATGTAGAACTCCTTCATTGCAAAAGCAAAAGAGCTATAACTAATTTCTATCGAATACAATTGTCGATTATGCAGCAGAATGCGGTAGTTCTATCGAGTTGATAACAGTTGGCGGTTTTTCAAATACAATGAAAGCGTACTTGTATACCCGCTGTAATTTATCTCCCTTTTAGTCATCTCACGAGGAATCAGATACTTGCTTTGTTCTGCATGCAACGGTATATATGAAAAACAATTTCAACCAAACTGTATTAAGGAATACTAATGTGTTGGTTTTGCCTCTTTGAATTATGCAGCGCTTTCTTCCATCAGCCTGGATATCCAGAACAACTACCATGAAGCCAAAATTTATATACTCTTATATGATTTTAAGAATTCATCAGAAGATGATAGCAAAATACTATTTCCTTTTCATATGAAGAAGTCAACATGGTCAACTATTGAAGAAAAACCAATCACATCAGACGTAGGCGTAGAAAAGTCCTATCTGATTAAGTAATTAAAAGGCCCAAAAATGTTTTACACCTCTATATTGTAATTAATTAAGTCAATAGAAGAACTAAGAGTGATTTTTTTAAAATCACCTAATCGCTTGATAAGCTCCCACCAACAAGAGATGCAGTAAGATAACACATTTTATCCGTGCTCGCTATTAAATTTTTATTTTTTTGGTTTACTGGCATTGGGCTGTTCCCATTAGTCAGTACTAACGAACTTACATTTGGTAAAATACAGATTTACCAGATCCAACTCATCCTCTGCAATTGAGAGTGACTGAAAATTTTAGAACTCTTTGTCACCGATCGCAACGACGATTATATAACTGACAGATATACCTTTTATCTTGCAAATTCAAAGCGGGATGCGGATGTACAGAAAATAAAATCCAATGCACAAATATGTGCCATAATGGTGAATTGTGCTTTATCCAGTTGAACAGCTTCACAAAGCTTGGAAAATAAATGAATGATCCAGCCGAAATGAGTTGAAATACATGACATATTTTAAGACTATTCGGTATAGTATTACAAAAGAAAACATTACCTAGTATACTTTTATATTTTAGTGAAATAAGTAGTAAACACATTCTTATTAGGCTTTTTTTGTTAAAATCCCGGAAACTAATAATAATATAAAAAAGTTGATTAGAAGGAATATTTACTCAAAAAAGGTAACATGCACATTTAAAATGGTAAAAAGTATAGCCCGTTGACATCAAACTCGATGTAAACAAGACTACATATTTTTGATATTTAGTGATCCTCAACAATCCTTCCATTCGAATACATTTAAAAGCGTACAAGCATATATGAAAATAAAATTGTCTTTTGGTTTTTTTGCTTTTGAAGTGGTACACTTTTATGATATTTTTAAATTTGAATTTTTTTTGAATCTTGTGATTTACATATAAACAACGTACAATCTTTATTACTAGTTTTCGTTCCACTTTGAAAATTTGTTAATATTTTGTACACTCTTTACAGCACAAAATTCTTCCAAGATTTAATAATTCTTATTTTTCATTTATTGATATTTAACTTTTTTCCTCAGTTGCGAAAACTTGGAGGTGAAGATGAACCAGATGGTCCAAAAGCATTGGAAGGAGGTGAAAACAATGTCGCTGCAGATAAATCTAATTGGGTCGCAGTACCGAATCCAGACGGAATTGTCAGAGAGGTCAAGGAACGTAAGGTTATATCCAGAGAGGAGACAGAAGAAGTTAAAGAGACGGAAGATGTCCAACACTTGGGCGACATCACCGATGAGGTAGGCTCACAAACGTAGCATAAATTAATTGATTTTGTTCACAATTTTTTTAAAATAACAACTTATTTTTCGCGTTAATTGAAATAAATGAAAATATAAAAACTAAAACATTTTGCATATCGTTTGATGCAAATGTCTAAACAATATTAGTTGAACAATACGTTCTGTAATTTCTAGATTGTTTAATTTAGTTCGTTAGAAATTTGGGATAATTCTTATTCTATATACAGTGTGACCCAATTAAATGTGGAATACCTCCATAAAATTTGTATTTATATTGAGTTTTTTTTTTAAATTGTAGAGCATAAGAAACTGTACTTGAGGCAAACAGTTACATTTTTTGTATAAAAATCAAGGCCTAACTGCGTAATTTTTTGGGGGTGAAAATTCAAGAAATCGTATTTTTTACAAAAATCAGAGTACAGCCCTGAAATGGGCCTGTACCAAAAATCATAAAAAAATATTGCATATTAATAATTTTGTGGCAAAATTAAAAATCACATTGGTCTTGTTAATTTATTTCTTCTAATCAAGTAACCTATGGAATAAACATGACAAACAACTGAAATGACACAAAGCATTAGTTCTGTCACATTAGAGTCTGTGGACGAGAATATTAATTAATTAGTGGTATAATTATGGATCAATTAAGTGTGGGAGACAAAACTGAACTTGTGCGTCTTATTGACGATAATATTCTTTCGGCAAAAGATACTGTACAGGGTGGACCAAATTATATGGGATTTGGAGTTTTCTTTAAAACTATGGCAGATAGACAAAAACCAATGTAGGTGTCGATTTTCGAGAAACAAACAATGACGTAAACTGCGATTGTCTATCTTTTTCGACTACCGAGCTACAGAGCGTTTTTTGGAAAATTGGCATTTTTGGATGACCTCTATATCTCAATTACCACGTGTCAAATCGAAAATCAAGTAACACATTCTTAAGGCACTTTTTTGAGTAGAATCCGTTGCTGATAAGAAGAAAATTATGCATGCCTTAGTTTTCGAGATTTAGACATAATTTGTGTTTTTTAAATGGAATACCCTGTAAATTATTTAATTGTCCGATCACAACTTAAATTAGCTTTCCAACGATATATCATATGTCATATTCATTTCTAGAAAATTTGTTAATTTTCGAAAAATTAAATATATTTGTGAAGGGGCCATGGAAAACTCTTAACAACAACACTTCTTATAATATAAAATAATTTTACCAAAAACAGGAAAAACTAAACTGCAACAAATGTTCGAATTATCTTCCATTGACATTTATGCATTTTTGACACCTTCTCCTTGCAGCATTTGTTGCATTTCTAATCATGACAGGAGTTATTGTCCGAAACGCAGCTAAAGTTTTGTTCTCCAATTCTTCTATATTATTAGAACGTTCTCTATATATAATATTTTATAAATAACGCCAAAGCCAAAAGTCAGCAGGGGTCATATCAGGAGATCTAGCTGGCCACAAAATAGGACCATTACTTCCTAAAAAATTTAACAATATCTAAATACTTTGCTGTTTATTAATGTCCAGTTAGCTAAATTAATGGTTAGTTATCAATTTAGTTAACTTAGCTAACTAGACATTGATAAACTAGTGATATATAGATACCTATCCAATTCTCCCCAAATTTAAATAATTTCGTGTTTCATTTAACGTATGACCTGTGCCATCTTGTTGGTAGTATAATCTTTGAAACTGTCTTACAGGCATATTGTCTACAAAGGTCCCTATTTCTTGTCGTAGAATGTTAATATAAGTTTCGGTACTACCGTGAAAAAATGAGGACCTATTATTTGGTATCCAATAAAATCACACCATACACCAAATTCAAATCGTCCTTGACGATTAACTGTAGCGGTTACATGCGGATTTACATGAGCCCAATGGTGGTTATTATGCCGATTAAAAATTCCGGTACTGCTTATATGGGCCTCGTCTGTCCATATAATTGTTCCTTCAAATCCTGGCACTTCATTACACTGACGCAAAAACCACTGGCAAAAATCGAGACGCCTTTGAAAGTCATTTGGGTGTAGATGGTGACTAATTCTAATTTTGTAGGTTTTGAATTAATTTTTTTTAAGCAACGCAAGGCAGTTGTTTTTGGGATTCCTAAGTATTTCGCGAGACGACATATTAGGATTTTCTCTTACAATTTCTAAAACAATATTTTCTACAGCTTCTCTACTTGCTTTATTATACATTTTTGCTCAAGGTTTTACAAAAGATCCAAACTCTTTAAAATTTTGTTGTACCCTTTTGAATATTTTTGTCTCTTTTCTGGATATCTAAAAATATTGTTTAAGCAGCACTTTTGGCACAAAGTTTTGTTGTCTATAACTTACCTATTAAAATAAAGCTCGGAAGCTAAATTTGAATCTTCTCCGCATTCTATAAAACATTTAATCATATTGTTACGCCACTGGACGGTGACTGGTTAGTGAGACTGAAATTGTACGCTAACGACCGGGAATATTCTGGACTGCCTAGCGTGTGAATGGATGTATAAATAACACGGTGGGCCCAGTCTTCTTAAATTACGAACGACTAAAAAAAAAAAAGTGACTTAGTTCAAGTGATTTTTAAGGTATTAATTTATTGTTGTTAATTGTTAATTAGTAATAAAGTAGTAGTAAGTGTTACCTGGACTTTCAATCAACGAATCTACGAGTTGGTGTGTGGATAGCAAACACATAATTAATAAATTAAACCATTTTTAACAATGCTCAATCACAATTAATTCACAAATTAGTTTTTGACATTTACGATTATTTCGATTTTCTTTTTTTTACCATGGCCTTCTCAATAAATATTAGAAATATGATAAATATGCATAGATGTCAATGGAAGACAATTCGAACATTTATTGTAGTTTAGTTTTTCCTCTTTTTGGCAAAACTAGTTTATATTATAAGAAATGTTGTTGTTGTTAATAGTTTTCCATGGCCTCCTTACAAATATATTTAATTTTTCGAAAATTAACCATTTTTCTAGAGATAAATATGACATATGATATATCATTGGAAAGCTAATTTAAGTTGTGATCGAATAATGAAGTAATTTACAGGGTTTTATTTAAAAAAAGAACACAAGTTATATCTATATCTCGAAAATTTCTTTTATCAGCAACGGATTCTACTCAAAAAAGTGCCTTAAGAATGTGTTACTCGATTTTCGATTCGATACGTGGTAA
The DNA here is from genome assembly GCA_029963845.1 of Rhamnusium bicolor. Classification (NCBI taxonomy): domain Eukaryota; kingdom Metazoa; phylum Arthropoda; class Insecta; order Coleoptera; family Cerambycidae; genus Rhamnusium; species Rhamnusium bicolor. The sequence goes on from JANEYF010001894.1 coordinate 56,754, forward strand.
TTAAGATATAGAGGTCATCCAAAAAATGCCAGTCGATGTAGTCGTAAAAGAAGACGATCGCGGTTTGCTCCATTGTTTGTTTTTCAAAAATCGAGCTCAGGACACCTACATTGGTTTTTGTCTATCTGCCGTAGTTTTAGAGAAAACCCCCAAATCCCATCTAATTTGGTCCACCCTGTACACTGTGCATAAATAAAGTTTTCAACGAAACTGGTGTTGTATCACCATATTCTCAAAAACAGAATTAATCCACGTCGGTAGATTGAAAATAATGAGCGAATATTGAAATATTTTGACAATAATCCTCATTCAAGCTTAAGAACGGCTAAAGTAGACTTAAATATCCCTAGAGAAAATATTAGGTGCTTTGCAAAAAACAAAATCAAACTATTTAAGCCGAAAGTTTTACATACTCTGAAACCGGGAGAAGAGGAGAGAAGGTGGAAATTCTGTTTGTGGGCCCAGGAAGAATATCCAGAACAATAAGAACTTTTCGAAGGAAATTTCAGTGATGAAACCACTGGAGTTGTGTCATCCCAAATCACGATACTGGTCTGCCGGATGTACTAATTGGGTCATATAAACGCAGAGGCAGTATTCACATAAAATAAACGTATGGTGAGGATTACTTGATAATAGGATTATTGGTCCATTTTTCTTTAAGGGGAACTTGAATGCAAATCTGTTTTTGGACTGAGAAATGAGTTTAGGCACACATTACATGACTCTCCAGATTAGGCTGTAGGAGTGAAATTAGAATTTCAAAATTTCAGAAATTTTAAAGCTAGCTATTATTTTTTCTTCCAATTACCGTTATACACAAAAACCCTATCTTTAATAATAATGAAGCAAGAACTAAAAAACCTTTCAACAATTTTCCCCAGTATTTCCGAAACATACTTGAAAATTAATAAATTTTTATTCGGTTTCGTTTGGCAGAGCATTGAACAGATAACTCCATAATATCCTGAGTAGGGTGGTAAATCTCCTCTCTTAAATAATATTGAATACTATATTTAAATTGAGAGTATTGTGGGGTGATTAAAAGCAAGTCTGCTGAATCGAATTCGAATAAAAAACTGTGTCTCAATAATTGCTCACCGAAGTGTGATAGATTAATATATAAAAGCATGACCCATTTTCAGAAAAAACGTTGTATCTGTAGAAATATCAGATACATCAAAAAATATCTAAAACCGTTTTTTCCAATTTGTTCATAGATCGTCCTAATATGGCAGATATAAATCTAAAATGATTTTTTTTTAATTTTCGGAACCAATGAAGTTTTAAAAAATTGCAAGGGTTTCATAATGCACCCTGTATACAACGGCTCTATTGTAGTTGGATGTTATGTTTAATCCGTTTTTTCCCAGTGTTCCAATATTGGAATAGTTATGTATCTTCCCAGTGTTCCAATATTGAAACAACAAGGAATATTCCCCCTCCAGTCGACTAATGCTCGAGGTCGTGTAAGCATCCCACTGCAATTGGTTCAATAAAGTTTTACCAAGCAATAGGGGAGGTTTCGTTAGTTATATTTTGGTAGTTCTGCGACTGGCGCGTTAGATTTTATAATTTCTCATCACCCACAAAAATGGCGTCTAAAAAGTAAGTATAATTATTATACTTTTCACTTTAAAATTTTTCTGTTCATACAAATCAATGATAATGCATGTACTTTACTGGTTTTCATACTTTTTTTAAATATGAAATAAAAGTTGCTAATTATACGGTATTTGTTATATGTTACTATATTGGAATACTGGGAATAAACGAATACGTTTTTTTTTTTGTTTTTTAGGTTTTACACTACTAAAGAACTATTTGATTTAGTTGAGAATGAGGAATTTTGGGAAGCTGATGTATATATTACACCTCCAAATGATGGAATGGAATCAGAAGAAGATTCCGATAATGATGAATCTCCTTCAGCAAATGTAAATCACCTTAGTGGACGCCAAATGCAATCAGAGGCTTGCGCTAAAATAAAAAAATTGGACGGGGTAGTTTACGTTGAAGATAATGATCAGGAAGAAAATGATGAAACATTCTTTGAAGCTAACCTACAACCAGGAACTTCTGCTAATGCTTTTGAAGAATCTGAGGAACTCTCTGACGGTAATGCAAGCGATGACAGCGAAAATATACCTTTGGCTCGGTTGGTAACCCAAACTAACAAACAAAGAGTAGAAGCAAATTTTGATCGAAATTGGAACAAAACTGACCTAACACCTTCTTTTTCTACATTTATTTTACCTAACGCAACAGATAATGAAATCATATTTCCAGATGCTGTTGTGTGCTTTGAATCATTTTTTAATATAGATATATGCAATTTTTTAGTGGAAATGTTTGGATTGTACGCCAGACAAAAAGGCGATCATAACTTTAGAACAGATAAGGGAGAAATAAAATGTTTTATAGCGATTTTATATTTATCTGGACATATACAAGTTCCAAGGTGGCGTATGCTTTGGAAAGTTGACACTGATATAATATAATCCATTAATAGCAAATTCAATGCGGAGAAATAGGTTCGAAACGTAGAAAAAATATATACATTGCTCTGATAATAATAATTCAGAAGAAAATAATAAATTTGCAAAATTACAACCCCTCTTCAATATGCTAAATGAATGTTTTTTGTCTCATGCTCCTCTTAACGAAAAATTGTGCATTGATGAGAGTATGGTGCCATACTTCGGTAAACATGGGGCAAACCAATATATAAAAGGAAAGCCCATTAGGTATGGTTACAAAATATGGCCTTTATGTGAAAAATCTAGATACCTAATACAGTTCGATCCATATCAAGGCAAACAAGCAAACAGGCGACACATGGAATTGGGATTAGGAGGGCTGTGGTAATGACACTTTTAGAAAAACTGCCAAAAGAAGTACCATTCAAAATTTATGGCGTCGATATTTTTCATCTCTAAAATTAGTAAATTTACTTCAAAAGAATGGGGTAGGATATTCAGGTACAATCAATGCAAACAGATTGGAAAATTGTCCTTTGTGCAATAAATTAGACATAAAAAAATGTCCAAGAGGAAGCTTTGATTATTCTACAGACACCAATTCTTAATTAACAGTTACATTATGGAACGATAATCGCCCTGTTCTAACTGTAAGTAGTTGCGAGCCGGTAAACCCAGTTTCCTAATTCAGTAGGTGGATATCAAATGAAAAAAGAAAAGTCCGGTTCCTCAGCCATTTGTAATCGGTCAATATAATAAATATATGGGCGGTGTGGACTGGATGGATCAAAACATTCACAACTATAGAATTAGGGCCCGTTCAAAAAAATGGTGGTGGAGTCTTTTTTTCATTTTGTTTAGATTCGTGCATGCATAATGCCTGGTAGTATTATTATAGGCTTCAACCAAATTACGGAAAAATAGATTTTTTACAATTTCGAAGAGTGGTGCAAGTGTATCTAAAGAAATACAGAAGACCAATTTCAACTGGGGGGCCGTCCTAAATCGTCCAAACCATTACAAGAACGGACCCATAACCAAATTAGATACGATGGTATCAATCACTGGATTGTTCCAGCCAAAAAACAAAATAGGTGTGCTCTGTGTCATAAGAACTCGACCAAAATGTGTGAAAAATGTGTTTTAAAACTTTTCATGTGCCCAACTAATATTACAATCTCTTGTTTATATAACTTCATTACATTTTTCCTACTTTGTTTTTAATAAAGTTGAAACCGTAAATATTTTAAAATTTATTTTAAATGATCCCATCCGTTCTCAGTGTTCCAAAAATGAAACATCAATTTTTTTTATAAAAATGTAAGTATTATATAAAAAATGAACCTCCTTTTTACACATTTCAATTGTTTAAATTTTACATTATTCTATATTATAATTTTAAACTAACGTAATCCTGATCATTTTAAATAATTTCAATCTTTCTTGTACAAAAATTTTATTAAACATTTTTTACCAATTAGTTTTTACTAGTAAAAAATTGAAATAATTGTCTTCTGTATTCCTGTTTTTTAAGTTTTGTTAACTTATTAACATTTATTTATGTATGTATGTAACCACCATACTCATTTTCTATTGTAGTCCTGTGTCTGATGATGTGAAGTAATTAATTTGTTCACGAAACCGGTCACATTAATAAAGGAATTTTATGAGAATTTTTCTATTTGATTTATCATGAATAATTACTCATATGGGATCAACCTACCTACGTTACAAAAGAAATATTATTTAGACAATAGTTTAGTTAATTTTTATAAATTTGTTCGATACTTTCCTCTCACAATCACGCTGCATAATATTTTCATTGTGCAGACGATGAACTTTATAAACTTATTTACTTACCATTACTATGAAAATATATTTACTCAATAAAACATATTTGTAATAAAAACTATGATGTTACCAATGATGCTATTGCAGTTCCAACCAAATAACTTCAGTTTTGTTCACAGTCATGCGAAAAATGGGTAGGCTGTCTAAATTTAGAAAGGATGTAGGTAGGCAATAAACGTGCTCAATAAATAATTTCATCACAAAGTGAAGATTCCTGACCTATCATGAATTAAAACGTGATAGCTTATGTTTAGAAACGTTTAACAATTTTTAACTCCCACAGTGTAAATATTGCATAACCCAATGGTCTTCCGTACGTTCAAGAATTAAAAAAAGATGGCACAGAAAGTATTAATCAATCAATCAAATAAAAAGTTTATATGTTTCCGGCTTGATTTGTTCCTTATATAATATTAATTAATTTGTAGTTATCATTGTTTGAACCTGTTTTTTTGTTATTCTAACATGGAATTATTGTATTACCTACCTTTTAAAGTTGATTTAAATTCCAAGTCGATCCTCCGGTCTTTTTGAGATGCAAAGTGGTCAATTACTTTTCATTTGAAGTCTTTTATCTTCTTGATTAATGCCCTTTCTATGGTAAGCATAGCTAAAGAAGATAACCTTTCCTGACCCCTGGTATTTCTTAAAAATGTCTTTATTCTTTTTAAGGTGGAAAAACAACGTTCACCTTCGACGGTAGTTCATAGGGAGAGTACACAAGATTTTTAATAGTTTGACACTTTCAGAAAAGTATTGCCATAAATTATTGTTAATAAAAGCTGTAACAAAGCAACAGCACCTTCACTATTAGAAAAATCTTCTCGGCTATATAATACTTCTAAATCAGTTTTAAGTTTCAAATGATTTATGACTGGATACTCCGTTTTAACTAATTTAAACATATTTTGAGGGAATTTTTATAATCTGTAAATCGATCTGCTTGAAATAACTGAGACACTGCTAAATGATTACTGAAGCCAAACCTGTTTTTGATCTCAGATGTAATTATGTCACAAACTTCTAGTGAAATTCTCCTTTTGACTCTTCCAGTTTTACATCTCTGGGCAGACTGCATGGATGTCTCCTCCAAATAGTTATTCAAAATTTTATTTCAGATGTCTTCAATTTTACTGTCAAAAACGCCAATACACTTATTTACTGTTATGACATCGTAAATTCTGTTGGGTTTATGGAAAGTAAAATAAATAAACCGTAAAGAAATAAATTGCATTTTTGTAATTAATTGAACAATATATCACAATGAGGCATAACTAAATGAAAAAAATTTAACCAGTAAAGAAAATGTTCATTTTGTAAGTAGTTTTTAAAACCAATAACTTGGTTTAGAGTGTAATTTTCTGATTCATTATCAACGATTTTTCAAAACAATCCAATAATTCTGTTCGATAGGTAAAAACAGTCTCTATGCACTTTGTTAAAATTCCATCGTGTTGGAGCCGCTTTAGGTAATCACCTTAACAACATTATCTAACACGGCTGTTTTTATTTGGCGATTTTTCCAAAGAATGAAGAAAAGCTATGTAAATTAGCAAAAAAAAATTTTATGCTTTTATCCTGACTTGATGCTTTTCGTAAAACTAACTTGAGTTGATGTGCGTAACAATGAATAAAATTTGCTGAAGGACAACTTTTTTTAATTTTTGGCTTGTACACCTTCAAAATCACCAATTATTACTGATGGCTCCATCGTAACTTTGTGCTATCAATTTTTCAGGACTTTCATTAATTTTCAGATATTCTAACTCTTTTTAAATTACATCTGTCAAATGCTGAGATGTCATTCCTTGAGGCTGAATAAATTTCCAAAAAACCTCACATACAACACCGTCTAAAACGTATCTAAACACAAAAACTACTCGTATTTTATTGGAATCCATTCTTTTATTTTATTTTAAAATATATCTATTTTTGTGAAACGTTTTCGTTGTA